>JABCKW010000471.1:0-59064 GCA_014824385.1 Fusarium cyanostomum
CATGTGCATATGCACATGCACATGCGAGTCTTGCAACTCCAACACTACCCCAACTGGGTTTACCGCATGCACCTAATTAATCACGACTACCTATTCTGAGTTCCCGTGAGCTGGCCTTGGCCCGGTCAAGTCATCTGCCAATATCACCGCCTCATCGATTCGGTCGTCGAATCAGCCACCCTGCTTCTACCGCATCATTTACAAACTGTCCTGGGCCGCTTCACCCAACCCAGGTGCTCACGACCCGGCCACTTGGCCGGCCTCGACAGCCACAACTATTCATTGTCCCTTTTGGCTGGACCGACCGGACTCCAATTTCACTTCTTTTGCGTGCGACTCTTCAACAGTGCATCACCGTTGCAATACCCCCCCTTATGGCATCTAATTGCCATTGTCATTTTACTTTTACTCTTCTCGACTTCGTTTGGTCACTATTTGGGAGGAATTTGTTCTATGGGTTTCAGGAACTGTATCATTAGACAGGCATTATCACGGCGTCTTACAACATACATCGCAAAGTCTTGCTGCGTTGGCAATGTTTTTCGCACTGCGCTATGTCACGGTGGTAGCGATGGAAACGAGAGCGACTTTATTTTATGATGAACACGTCGGTCGGGAACATAGATATTATTAGGACGGGTAGGTTTTACCCGTTTATAGGAGCAACTGGGATCATGTCCACTGAAGATTTAGTGTTGACGGAATTGGGACGAGATGGATATCGGATTACTTTTACGTGAACTGAATCAAAACTTGAAATTGCCCTCAAACAAACCACTCGACAATGTTCCATGGCTTCCGAGTCTTTCCTCATATTTGATTGAATGCCCGAAATATCGAACGGACCCCGGGATTGCGAATTGTCCATGCTGCCCAAATTATCATTATCCCTGTCCCGATCGTGCCTCGTGATCTCCTTTATCCTTGCTCGCTGGCTCCCTTGCATCGTATCCCCTCGCTCAAACCCCAGCCTGCTTAGACATTACTAACAACGCCCGAGCAGAAGATATGGCTGAATTGCCTGCTCGCTTGCAGCATTTCGCACATCTTGCCTCGGTGTTGCACCGTCGAGCCGACAGCTGACGCCCTCCGCAAGAACTGAAACCGGCAGTCCCTGCCAGTCCGCCATGTCTATCTCCGTACCCCGTACTCCGATGAATGCCCGTGGCTTACAGCCCGGTCCCCCTTTTCCTGAGTTGTAATATGGGGGGAGGGGCGGGAATGGGAAGGGCATAGCAAAAGAGGGTAATTCCTCGTCATCACCTTCTGCCGTGTCTGCCTCCTAAGACATCGGGACTGGTGGTTGCGAAATAGCGTTTCGTTTCCTTATGTCCGGCCCAGAGCCGGCGCGAGGCCAACGTGTAGGTTTGCTCCCGCAATGGGACGGATGGGCAGCCGATGCAGTTCATTGGTCCCAAGCTCAGGGGAAGATAGGCTAAAGGCCAAGCTCAGCCAGATGGATTGCATAGATTGGCACCAACTGTGGGAACAAAACAAGGTCGTGGGGTCTAGTTGCGTGTGCCTCATCCTGTCGTTCACGTCAAAAAATGTAATCATGAAATGATGAAACAAGCGGTCACGGCCGGGAGATCAACAAGACTGAGCATCTTGGCAGTATTGGGAATCGTGTGATAGCTGTGTGGCGAAGATGTATGTCCCCGGTGTCTCATACAAGCCAAAATCATCAACGCCCGTGTGTTGCTGGTCTCATACTGACGCAGGAGGACGGAGTATCTCCTTTCAATCTCCAACCCCTCCCCTTCTCATCTTGAAAGCCTGCAAAAGGTACCCGGCCAAGCCGTGTAAGGCACTGAGTATGGGCTGGCATGTAGATCAAGAGCGTTTGAGGAACGCGTGGTTGTGTTGCATCACGAAACATACCATGCAATTCTTTTCAGGGGCGCCATGTTGCCACAGGGGGGACACACGAACAGTGTGACAGACCACTTCTTCGAGGAGGTCGCGATTGTGATAATGAGATACTCATCTGGTATTGCCGGGCCATGAGCTGGCGATATCAACCTGGGTAACGAGATCCGGGGCCCCACGACATTTTGAGCTAATCACGTGGCCACGCGCTGTGGCTTGACTACCTAGGTGGGTAGGTAGGTAGGTGGTATGCAAGGCTGGCGCTTGAAGCTTCAAGGGATACCGACTCTTTCTTACATCGGCAGCTCAGCGATCCGCTGCAAGAATAAAGAATATCGCAGGCCTACTTCTACACGTTCAAATTGCGCGCGCCTACACGAAGAAGTTGCGCCCTTGCTCTGTTTCCAATCCCCAGCACCTGGGCGCATGCCATCTTTGGGATAGCCTCATAGCCTGATCGGTCTCGGCAGCAATGTTGGACCTCCATGTCTGGGGCTCGGCGTTTGGCCTTCCGTCCATTGATCCGGAGTGCCTTGCCATCATCACATACCTGCACAGCAGCCTCCCTGCCTCAGCTTGGCGCCTGATCCCTAGCAACGACCCGTCCATCAGCCCATCTAGTAATATGCCCGATATACCCCATCATCTACATCCCCGCTGCCTTGCTTGAACCTTGTTTTGCTGACCGTTTGACCCCAGATACTCTCCCCGCACTCCACCATGAGGGCGTTTGGATGACCGGCTACGTGCCCATCGTCGACTACCTGAATGACAAGTCCCTCGGCGGCAACCTGGACGCCGGGCTGACACCCATCCAGCAGTCTGATCGCATCGCATACAGTGCCTTCTTGGCTGCGTACGCCGCCCCTTTATTGGACCTCTCACTCTACGTCTCGGCGGCAAACTGGTCCGCTACGACTCGCCCTGCCTTAAGCTCTCTCTTGCCATTCCCACTGACGTGGACGGTCCCGCCGCTGATCCGAGCAGAAGCCGTGAAGCGTGTTGAGCACCTTGGCTTTGCTGAAATGGACAGCGATTTTGATCCCGACGGCGGTCTGCATCTATCTTCAGGCCGGGATGCTCTGCCCGAGACGTTTCGAAGGCACATTCCTGCGCGGACGAAGAAGACGGTCCATGAAGAGATGACTCCTGAGCAAGCGGTCCTTATTCGGTTGTACGGACTTGCTGAGGACTGCCTCTCCGTGTTGGACGACTACCTCAATGGGGGGTCCAAAGATAAGGTATTCGGCTTCTTTGAGGACGCGAACCCTTCATCTCTCGACTGTCTAGCCTTTGGCTACCTCGCGTTGATGCGTGAAGCCCCAGTGCCACGATCTTTCCTGAAGGATTACCTTGAGAAGAAGACGCCGCGGTTATCCCAATTTGTGGATGCCATCAAGTCAAGATGTCTGGAGAAGCCGGGCCCTCTGCCCTGGGTTGAATCCGGTTGCGATACAGCCTTTCGCATCGGTGCCCGCACCCTTGACAGTATCCTCTACAACGTTCCCGGGTTTGGCGACAAGTATGCGACTGAAGTAAGAAGGCGAGCGGAAGGAGGCATTACGGGCATTGATGGGAGGACGCTGATGTTAGCTATGAGCGTCATCGCAGCGGGTGCAGCTCTAGGATATGGCTACCACACATACAAGGCAATGCAGCCTTTTGGTTCCCGCATACAGGTATGGCGGTCAGAGCCGAACCGCTCTAAGCTGAGCGAGTTTGGAGCGCTTGGTTCGATGCTGGGGAGCGTTCTGGGAGGCCATCAAGCTCCCGGAGAAGCAGCTGGATCAACTCACGTGTCGAACGAGGCAAGGTTTGTTGAGACTGACACTGAGGTGGACTAGGCGGGGAGTATTTCTCTTGTAATATGAGTGTAGTATTACTGTAAACAACTATTGAATAGACAACTTGCTAGGAACCTTCCTGGGACAGCAGCTTGATTCAAGAGAAGGCGTTGCTTCTCATAGTCTAGGTATTTCAAGTGCAAATTACACCATGCTCTTGTCCTTCATTTCCTTTCTACACCAAATGCCCATAAATCATCACCGGCCTCCCACCTCTTCATATGGCAGTGTCATATCTGTCTAATCTCCTTGCCCGCCATCTCAGGTCGGTCAATCTCCCACTCATCCCTCAACACTGCGAAAGTCAGGTCGGTCACCAACAAGCTCTGCCCCAGGCTCCACACCAGGGTGATGGCGTAGAAGAAGTTTGCATTACCGCTTCCAGCGTAGATCCAGAGGTGATAAAAAGCCGGGCCAAGGAACGACGCGTACAGGAGCGTAGATGTGGTGACGAAGGCATAGCGCATCAGGGGGAACACGTGCCGGAACAAAGGAACCATAGACAGGAAAAGGCTCGCATCTGCGAGGGAGGGGTATGGCTTAAATATGGAGAATGTACCCAGGAGGATGGTCAAGACAGCCAGCGGCTGAGGGCGCAGACGAATAGATAGAGCTGCGGGATAGGATGCGAGATGAAGCCAGAAGACGCCAAGGAAGAAGGCCCGGAAGGAGTCAAACATCTCAATGAAGAAGTACCACCATAGGCCGACGTTGGGTGTGAGATCCGACAAGGTCAACTGGATGCCATACGTGCGAGCGAGGAACTCCCACGAGTTACCAGCTAGTACGAAGGACATGCCCAGCAGCGAGACGGCGCATCCTACCACGATGAGAATATTGATGGCTGCGAATTTGCTGGCGGACGTGACTCGACGCTTTTCGCTCTGGCAATCGTAGGCGAGAAGGATAAGCGGAGGGAGTAGGAGGGTAGGATACATCGACAGGTAGGAGGCGAAGGACAGGGCAACCATGGCGTTGAAAGGAGAGCCCTGTATAGCCTTGGCGATTGCATGGAGGATGGCGCAGCTGGTGAAGACGCCTGTCGATCGTCCTATACATGTTGCGATGGTGTACGGGTTGAATAAGAAGCTGTCATGTGTCAGTCTTGATATTGAAGGTCGAATCGAGGTTCTCTTACGTAGCAGCAACTGCAGCGCCGCAGAACTTGTTTGCACGGCGAGGTGATATGAACAGCCTCGAATTGCCTGCAACGCCCGAATTGGCGATCATGTAGAGAGCATCGGCGCTGAGGAGATCGACGGCGATGTAGAGCAGGTGTGTAAAGATGGGCCAGGTCTTTACGTCGGGGAGCAGCGAGAACAAGGGCAACAGCAGCGGCGCTTGGTGGAAGACGCCGCCATCGTAGGGAGAAACGTTATTTGTATATAGGAAGAGACCCTCTTGCACTGCGAGATTGTGAGCGTGTGCTTCAGGCACTGGAACAAAGGATTGCTGACATCGCTTGAAGCTTGTGACGGGGGTTGATATCTCGACGCGGCCGGTCAGGAGGTCGGGCAGACCAGGAAAGGCAAGGAAGAGGACGAGTCGGAGCAGGACAGCGCCGGCATAGACGCTGGCTTTGCCTCGCAATGTCATGATGCCGGACATTGCATGCTTAGAGACTGACAAAAGCTAGTCGAAATCGCAATGTCGCGAGGCGGAGCGCGTTAAGTCGATGTTCGCGATGGAGTCTGGATTGGAGGCCACTTGGCGGGTTGAGCGTGGGCTTGGCGGGCCACCTCCACCTGCGGGAGAGGGGCCGCTGGAAGAGCCGCTGGAGCTTGCTCGGCCGAGCACTGAATGGCCGCTGCTAGGCCCTGAAAATGTGCTAAAGACTGCTGGAGGCTCGGCCAGCACTGCGACGCCTGCGAACCAATTGAGAAGCATGATTGCTGGGCAGGGCGGTGCATCCTGGCATAAAATTTCAAGTCAGAAAAAAAGTTAAAGGACTGTAGGAAAAAGTGCCCCGCCGCTTCGCTGCGAGATACAACCACCAGCACAAGAGCCATCACCACAATGCCTCGGATAAAGAAGAAGGGCAAGGCCGGCGCGGCCAAGAACTACGTTACTCGAAACCAGGCGATTCGAAAACTTCAGATCAGCCTTCCCGATTTCCGAAAGCTGTGCATCTGGAAGGGAATCTATCCTCGTGAGCCTCGGAGTAGAAAGAAGGTCTCCAAGTCCTCGACCAGCTCGACAACTTTCTACTACGCCAAGGATATCCAGTATCTTCTCCATGAGCCGCTGCTACAGAAATTCCGCGACCAGAAAGTCCTCGAGAAGAAGATTTCCCGTGCGCTGGGCCGAGGCGATGTCACTGATGCCGCCCGTCTCGAGGGCAACGCTGCGCGACCTGAAAAGACTGGAAAGCCGCGATACACGCTTGACCATGTCATCCGAGAGCGCTACCCGACATTTGTGGACGCCCTGCGAGACCTGGACGACTGCTTGTCGATGCTGTTTCTGTTCGCCAACCTGCCTTCGACTTCGATGGTTCCCGCTAAGATGATAGCCCGCTGCGAGCGTCTCTGCCTCGAGTTCCAACACTACTTGATCGTGTCTAAGAGCGTTACTAAGTCGTTCCTGTCCATCAAGGGTATCTACTACCAGGCAAACATTCAGGGAGAGGACGTCTTGTGGCTGGTGCCCTACAAGTTCAACCAGCGCGTGGTTGGCGATGTCGACTTCCGCATCATGGGCACCTTTATCGAGTTCTACATGACCCTTCTCGGCTTTGTTAACTTTCGATTGTACACCTCCATTGGCCTCAAGTACCCCCCCAAGTTCGATCAGGCCAAGGATGAGAACGCCGCCGAGCTTGGTGCTTTCACTCTCGAGGGCAAGACCCTGGTTGGCGCTGAGGAGCAAGAGGAGCATAAGCAATTGGAGGCTGCCGAGCACAAGCCCGACCCCAAGGTCCAGGCTGCTGTTAACAAGGTTCTCAAGAAGATGAAGGGCAGCGACGTCGACGACGAATCGACGTCGGCGACTGAGAACCAGGTGGACGGTGAAGAGCAGGAGGCCGGAACGATTGACAAATTTGAGCCTGCGGCCCCTGGTGGTGATGTGATGCCACAGCCTTCCAACACTGGAATCAACCCCAACACCATTTTCTCCAACCTGACCATCTACCTCTCCCGTGAAACCCCACGACAGCCTCTCGAGTTCCTGCTGAAGTCGTTTGGCTGCAAGCGCGTTGGTTGGGATGCAGTTCTTGGCGATGGCGCCTTCACCACCAACGAGCTTGATCCCGCCATTACCCACCAGATCGTTGACCGACCTCCTATTCAAGTCGCTACGGAGGAGGAGGAGGAGGATGGCGAGGACAACCAGACCTCCCAGAAGCTTGTCGCCAACAGACGAGTTCCAGGACGAACTTACATCCAGCCCCAATGGGTGTGGGACAGCGTCAACGACGGCGAGCTCAAGGAGCCTCACCTGTACACTCCCGGCGCTTCTCTTCCTCCCCATCTTAGCCCCTTCGTGAAGAGCGTCCAGGGCGCATACGACCCGACCATTCCTCTGGAGGAGCAGGAGCCCGAAGACGAGGCTCTTGAGGCTCAGAGCGACGGCGAGGACAATGAGGTTGACGAGACTGTGGAGGGAATGGATGTGGCTGACTCAGGGGAGGAAGAGGGCAACGATGAAGGAGAAGACGACGAGTTTGGTGGCTTCTCCGAAGATGAGCAAGAGGAGTCCGAGTCTGAAGACAACGCCGAACAACGGCAACAAGAGCTGGAGGCCGAGCTCACTGGAGGCGCGGTTAAGTCCAAGACTACGAACGCTAAGGCCAAGGCCAAGGAGGAGGCTCGCAAGGCCTTGTCCAAAAAGGCGCGTGAGGAGGCCGAGGACATTGAGCGGGCGAAGGGTATGCTCAGCAAGAAGAAGCGGAAGCTGTATGAGCAGATGGTGTACACGAATAACAAGAAGAGCGCCGAGGACCAGAAGTTGCGGTCAAAGAGGAGAAAGTTCGAAAAGGAAAAGGAAAAGGCGAAGGGCAAGGCAAAGGCGTAATGTAACGAACGGCATTGTTTTATACCATTCAGATAGATTCAAGTTTACATGCGATGAAAAGGCATTTGTTTTGGGTTGAGGCCAATCTGTGAAGAGTTGTAAACTTGTGAATGTTTGTCCCGGTTGGTGGATAAGGCCAGCAGAGACTCTTCATTTGTTGATTTTTTAAACCTGCGATGGAAAGCTGCCTTGTAAAATTTGAACCTCACAACAACCACCCATGGATGTCGGTGGGCTGGACCAGGAAAATATAACATAAGCGGCGATGCCTGGCTGAAGAACAAGAGGCCCATTTGATATCTCTATTTTCTCTCCCTTAAAGATTTCATTCTTCTCACGACCACAATGGAAGCCAGCGCCAGCGCCTGGGAGCTAGATAGCGATGAGATCGCTTCCATTGCCTCTGAGGACCTGCATCAACACAGGCCAAACCGCTGGACAGGGCCAAAATCCACATGGCGCACCTTGACAGAAGAAGATCGGCTGCTATGGCAGTCAATGAAGCAGCTTCAGGACCAGGATCTCGCCGTGCACCTGTACAATGCGTTTGCCCTCAAGCGACGAAGCCGGGATGTGGGAGCCGCCCAGGACCTGATGGTGAAGACGGTGAGTCTCATGGCCCTAAAGACAGAAAATCTCTCTCGCCAACCTGGAGATGATGCGGTACACTCACACGAGTGAACTCTAGGAATCTGGCCAGGATGCAATATGGGCGCCGCCAAAGATGTGGACTGCCTGGCCGCTGAAGCATAAGCAAGTGCCCAAAGAGCAGCTCATCAACAGCCAACACGACGAAGACGAACGCTTTACGTTTCGTAGACAGCGAGAGATCCTGCCCAGCACCGAACTGGAAGAGGAGGTTTCGGCGACCATCTTGCGGACAGCCAAGCGGCGCTTTCGCAGGAGAAAGAGTCGGATGGCAAAGACGTCCATTGAAGAGTCTACCCTCGTTCGTGATGAGAGCGGCGATGACACGCCGGATGTCTTATCGCGGGAGTCATCCGTCCAGCCCGAGACAGGTGACGAGGGCGAAAAGATGGTTGTTGACGCAGAAGAAGGCAAACTGACTCGCAGGCGGAGGCCAAGGACGTACGAACCGGTAGAGTCAGCCAACGATGAGCTATCCTATGAGCTCCTACGGCCATCCGTCCGACATATTCTGTCACAGCTCGACGACACACTATCTATCCTTCATAAATCGCGCGTAGCAGGCATGAGCCACCTCTCCGATTCATCGACTGAGGATGAATCGGACAGTCAGGGCGGACAGAAGAGGGCTCGCGGCCGTCCACGAAAACTTTCGCACGAGGCATACGAATCTGCGTCTCCCTCGCCAGCTCGCACCGCCAAACGCGGTCGCCCTCGCAAAGTGCATGTACCTCACGACGGGGAAACGCAAGAGGAGATGCTCCTCCGCGTTGCTCGAGAATCCCATCGAAGACTCCCTACTACACCCAAGGATAAGGACGCAGCCTTTGAAGAATGGATTCGCAAGGGTGATGAGACTATTGAGCGCGAGCGCTCCCTGTCCCTCAAGCGGGAGACCTCCCAGGGCGCCGAAACTGACGATGACGGATCGGCCTCTGGGACAAACGTGGACCGCAAGCTCGCCAGATGGGGCCTCCGCGACTGGAGCGACGTGCTCGGAGCAGCGGCTCTGGCGGGTTTCTCGGGCCATGTCATGGCGAGGACAGCACGCCGATGCGCCGACTTATTCGGGGAGGGCATGGTGGTCAGGACCCTTGACGAGGTGCCTGCTTCCAAGGGCATAGGGATCAGCACCGTCGAGTACCGGCCGGAGGCCATCCAGCTATCCTACTCCGACTCCGACGCCGACGCCGACGACGAGAGCGACGACGCTGCAGACCTCACGCAGCGCCGTGTAGCCTCCCGCCAGGCGTCCCTCGCCCGCTCAAGCCGCAGCCGCAGCCCCGACTCCCTCCGCAGCAGCCGGCGCTCAACACGCTCTCCCGCGCCCAGGTCGCCGCGACCCCGCTCAGGTTCTGCAGGAGGCCTGGTCTTCTGCCCCATTTCCTCATGCGACCGCGCGGCGCAGGGTTTTACCCGCAAGGCGAATCTGCGGCGGCACCTGGAGCTCGTGCATCAGGGGCAGACGGAGGAGCTGGATAGCGATG
Source organism: Fusarium cyanostomum (assembly GCA_014824385.1). Classification (NCBI taxonomy): domain Eukaryota; kingdom Fungi; phylum Ascomycota; class Sordariomycetes; order Hypocreales; family Nectriaceae; genus Fusarium; species Fusarium cyanostomum. Next base: position 9,863 of record JABCKW010000471.1, read on the forward strand.
AGGAGGTGGCGGGGGCTGTGCATGTGGATGGGTTCCTGAGGCCCATTGTGCCGGGCAGGGGGTGGAGGGGAGAGGATACGATGCAGAGGAGGAGGAAGAGGTTCTATGGGGAGAGGAATGCGACGGGCAGTCCTGGACCAGAAGGGTTGGGCTCTTCTCAATAGTTATTTAACTGGCCTCCTTGTTACTTGTCATAGCGGGATCAACACGCACATGACTACTATTTCACCAGGTCACGGCATATCCAAGAGGCAATTCCTTGCATAACAATGCGAATATCAATACTTGATTGTCTCAAAAGTCAAAGGGTATCAAGTACCTACTCAACTAACCCTACCGCTCCAAGAACTGAATGCAAACAGCCATCGCCATGCTTATCATCCTAAACTCCAGACCCAGAACCCATCAACATTATAAACCACAAGAGGCCCGCAGTCCACTAGTCTAATTCAACCTAGGGCTCTTCCTCCTAGAAACGCTCTGCTCAAACGCCGTTGGAAGCATATTCTCGCCGCCCTCGACAACCATAGGATCCCTGCCGCCCGCCTTTCTCGTGTTGCGCGTCGCACGCGTGATGGGCTTAAACAACGGCATGGTGCGCTCGGGCGGCATGGATATTGTGCTCGCACGCGGGTCGAAGCCGATGCACCCCGTCGTGAGGTTTGTCGTCACGTTGGGGTTGACCTCGCGGAGACTCATGCCTGGGGCGCCGCCGCCGTGCTCGGGCACGCTGGCGTTGGACGCCCGGGGCGGTGGGCGAGCTGGGGAGGTCATCATCTTTTGGGGGCAGTCGAGGTCTGCGAAGACCATTGTCGCGTCCTTGTCGTTGATGTCGCGCTCCTTGGTTGGGGTGGGCGCCTCGTCGATACGCGAGATGATGAGGTCGTGGGCTTCAGTGCGAGGTAGGTCGGTTGGGTAGTGATATTGGACCTTGGCTGGTGTTTCGCCCGTAGGTTGGTACTCCTGGAGAGCTGTGCCTGAGATGTCTTCGCGCAGGTTGGCCAGGGGCTGGCAGAGCTGGTCATCCAGAGGCTCCAGGCCGTCCTGAAGGTCGCCAAGGTCCAGCTCCATCTCCTCGCCAAGGTTCTTGACTCGGTCAAACGTCGACTTGAAGTGCGCCGAGATGTTTCCAAACGACTCCTCCACTGTGTTAGACAAGGCCTGAACGGACTGGGCGTGAGTCTCATGGTGATGTCCGTTCTCTGACTTGGCACGAGTGACAAAGTCGTCGAGAGCCTCCATCTGGACATCCAGATCCTTCATCTGCTCATCCACGACACGGACTGTCTCGGCATGAACAGACTTGGCAATGGCCTGGATTGAGTTGCTATGCTCATTGGCGGCCGTCCAGTCATCCTTGAGCTTCGTCTTGAGCTGGTCGCGAGCCTTCTTAACTTCATCCAACAGCTCGCCCTCCTTGGCATCCCAGGACGTCATACCCTCGCCATAGGAAGAGACTGCCTGCGCGAGACTCGTGTTGGTCTCAGCCACGCTCTTTTGAATCTGGGAGGCTCTCTCATGTAGACGCGACTCCTGATTCTCGGCTTGCGTGTTGATAAGGGCCGAGATTTGGGTCATCAGCTTCTGGCGGTCATCGACAGCTTGGCGACGCTCCTCTTCCAACGCGTCCTGAATGCGGGTAGAAACAGTAGCGTTTTGTAGCACAATCGTGTTCGTCGCGGCCTGGAGTTGTCGTCTGAGGCTGTCGCACTCGTCTCGCTGGGCGGTGATGTGCTTAACAAGGTCCTCGAAGACGAACTTGAAGTCCTTTCCAAGCGAGCTGTAGGAGTTGTGTAGCTGCAGCGTGTCAGTTTTAGCCACCTATGTTGTCTATACATGACCAAGGCTTACCTGGCCGTGGAAGGCCGTCATCTCACTCAACATGTCCGCCGCTATCCTCTCAGCAGAGTGAGAGATGGATTGCAAGCTCTCGCCCATTCGCTCCTTGACGGTATCTCGAATCACCTTGATCTCTTCCAACACCTCGTCCATATCCTCCTTTGACTTTTGCTTCGAGCCCAGGAGCTGTTTCTTCGACTCGGCGAATGTGCCCAAGTGCTCGTCGAGGAACGCCTGTGTCGATGAGAGTTTTCGTAGTTCCTCATCCACAAAGTTCTCCATTCGCCTTTCAACGCTTACAATGTGTTCTTGCTGTTCCTCCTGAAATTCCTCTATTCGACGCTCAACCATGGAAGTGACATCGGCAACTTGGTCCTGGGATGTGCTCCAGGTGTTGCGATTGAGAGATTGCAGATCCAACTGGCGCTTGTTCTTGGCGTGAAGACCACCAACATCACGGACAGTCTTGTGCAGCTTGTTAATGAGCTGTCCACCAACTTCGGTGAGCTTCTCCTCCGTCTTCTGGTGTGCTTTTCTCATCTTAGTTTCCTCAGCTAGTGACTTGCGCGTGGCCGAAAGAACGATCTCGGTCTGGTCCAGCACGTCCTTGGTGTCGTCCAGCTGGGCCTTTGTGCCCTCATGATCCTTCTTCAGCCCCATGAATGTCGATTGAAGGCCGAAGAGCTCCTGGACCTTGTTTCGCAAGTTGCTTTCCAAGGTCTCAAGCTTGGCGGCCTGCTCCTCATTGACGATGCGACGAGACTCGCTCTGAGCCGTCATCTCCTCATATGCATCATTGGACAGGTAGACACCATTGCGCTGGCGGGTGGAGATCAGCTCACTCTTGAGCTTCTCAATCTCCATCGTAAAGTCTCTCAACAAGGTCTTCTTCTCCACCATGGGATTGAGTTGTGGCTTGTTCTTGATGTTCTTGGCCCGGAAGGCATAGTCGAGCGTCGAAATGGTCTCTTCCAGGTTACTTTTTGCCGGAGAGATGGTCGCAATGATGCAGGTTTTGGTTCTGCCTCCAAGGGAGTCCTGTAACAAACGTGTCAACTTGGACTCGCGGTAAGGGATGTGAGCACCGTGGTCGACAAGGGCATTGATGACTCGGCCAAGAGTCAGGAGTGACTTGTTGATCAGACCAGCCTCAGCAGCACGCTTGTTCTCGGCTCCAGATCGCTGAATGTTTTCACTACCAGCCAAATCGACCAGATTCAGCTTGCCCGCGCTAACGAGAGCGTCCACGCCATGCTCATTAGGCTTCCTGACGTAGGTTGTGATGGTGAAGACGGTGTGACTGCGAGAGCTCAAGTCGTTGCACTTTGTAGCCGCCACCTGGCGCTTCAAGCTGCCCTCCTGGAGCACCTTGACGCCCTCGGCGGCGCTCTTGATGTGCTTCTCTTCCATGCCCTGGACGAGGGTGCTAGCGTGGCCTCGTCTTGAGGTGTCGTCAAAGATCTTGAGCTTGGCGCTCTCATCGGAGGAAAGCAGATCGCGGAGTTCTTCGTTGTAAAGCTCGATGAACGAGCACTTGAGGGTGCTTTCGGCATCTTCGAGCTCAAGCTTGTTGAACAGGGTCTGAAGAACACGAGGGATGATACCAGCCTCGTCCGAGAGCATGCCCATAGTCTCGGCCATGTCGCCGGACATGGTGTACGTCTTTCCCGTGCCTGTTTGTCCGTACGCAAAGATGGTGCAGTTGTATCCGGAAAGCATCTACATTCAATTCTTAGCAAATGTGGTTTGCGCTCCTAACGACAACAGGAAACCCACCTCGTCAAGAATCGGCTTTACTGTGTCATCAAAGACCATGTACTGATCCGCCGCCTGAGAAAAAACGCGATCGAAGTTGTAGGAGCGGTTGCTCAGCGCGTTCGGTCCCATCGACAAATCGACAATTTTCCCCTTGACGGCATCCGTCCTTACAACAACATTGCTGTTCTCGCGAACCTCGCGCTCATTGCGCCCGCGACACCGCACAACGACCTGAATGTTTGTCTCCTCAGCGTTAGAGTCAGACTCGAAGTCGCGCTCTTTGCGTTTCGTGCCGACGGTGTTGGCCGAGGCAATAGACTCGGATGGTGATACGGCGCCGTTGCGCTCAGCCCGCGACGCGATCGACGAGGCATATCGTGTTGATGGGGCTCTCGAGCCTGCCCTCGCACTGGCACGGCTTCCGGCGCCGGCGCGTAGGCTCGAACCCATCGCGATCCGGCTATGCTCCCGGTCGGAGCGCGTTGGGCGTTGGAAAGCCACGGTGGGCAGCTGTTGAAGGTAAGTCGGGGAGATTGGCGGTGATGAAAGGTTGAGTGTTATTATTGAGGCCTTGAGTTTATCCTCAGTCCTTGCACAACAAAGAGCTTCGCTTGAACCACGAACTGAAGAAGCAAAATTGAAACTCGAAAACCTTCAATCCTTGGTGGCGCGAAGAGGGGATGCCTGCAAGATGGTTGCGGCAAGGCGGTTTGATGTAAATACAACTATGTTCCATGTTTGGTAACGCGGGCCGGCAGGGATCATAAGGCAAGCGCTTGTCACCACGGCAACATGCTCCTTTCGGATAATAGGCCGCCGCTGCGACTAGATACCTAGGTAGGTATCCACATTTCTCTATCCGTACGTACCCTGGTCGTTAAGACCTACTAGGCCATCAGGAAAGCGGTAAAGAGTACTCCGTATCATGTTAGAGAGGTTTAAGCCCAGGTTCTCGACAAGTTCTAAGTTGCATTTGATACAACGAATACCCTCATGATAGTATATGTGCATACCATGCATCTCTAGCAGTCCCCCAGCGAATCGAGTAATAATACAATTCCTTAACCGTGTGGTATCATGTAATCGTGATCTTTTCCAAACCGGCGTACTATTCCGTGTCCATCTCATCGGCGTCTTCTTGCTTCATCTCGTCTGCTGGTGCCGCATTGCCCATTTCTTTCTCTACCTCCTTGGTATCAGCAGCGTTGCTGTCACCCTTGTTCCCGCCTTCAACCTCGTCTTCCTTGATCTTCTTAGGAGCGTCACTTTCGAGATCTTGTTCGGCCTCACGCTTTGTGCCCACACTCTCCGCGCCAGGGCTCTTGGCCTCCCTCTCGCCCTCAGCATCCCCGTCCGCGTCTGCGTCTGCGTCGCCATCTGTCTTGTGCTCTTCCTCATCATGTTTCCGTCCAACCGCAGCCTCTACATCAATGCCCTGCATCTCCAGACCGCTCTCGCCCATGCAACTCGTCGTTGCAGATTGAGGCCCGGTGTCATTGACGCCAATTTCTTCGGGCCCTCTGGCATGTGGTGTCTCCTCTTCTTCTTCGTGAGGCTCTTCCTCATCTTCGTCCTCCATTGAGACTCGCTCCCCCTCGTGGGCAGCTTCTTGAGCTCGTGACAGCTGGCTTACAGGGACCACTCCCGCCCGTTGCTCCTGGCGAAGAAGTTCACCCTGCGTAACTCCCCTTGTATGTCCTGTCGATGGAATGCCATTCACACTGACGGATACGGTCTCGATACTACCCACACCGTTGGGTCCATCTATGGTTTCAGTGCTCTCGCTGTGGATCTGCGCTCCAGGGGTATCTTGTCCACTCTCAGGGCTCCGCCTCGTTAACCATGGGATAGGAGTCAAGAGGGCACCTCCCAGAGCCTCATCCGTACCCAATGCAGCCGTTGTAGGGTTGCTCCACGCAACTGACACAGCTGGATTCTTAGGGTCTTCGCCATTCAGATGCATCGACGACATGTCAGGGATAGGCGGTGGGAGAGGATACGTATCCGTCCCCGACGTCACCTGCACTACGCGGTCGACGGCGTGTAGATAAGGCGCCAGCGCCTTGTAGTGTGCGCGAGGTCGCAGAATCAACTCGGCGAGGCGCTGGATCGTATGGGGAGGGAAGGTCTCAAACGTCCGGAGGTGGCTGGTGATGTCGATGAGCATGTCGGCGATCTGCTTCGGCAGCGCACCCTCGGTAGGCTGTGTGGCAGGCAGCGACTCGGCTGGCGCGTGTTCCTTGTTGGTTTCTTGGGAGGAGTCGGGACGTGGTGAAGAGGGTGGCGGAGACGTGCGTGTTTCTGCAGCGTCTTCGGGCGCAGTCGGCGGAGGAGGTAACATGGGAATCGGAAAGTCATTATGCGCGATCTAAGTGGGAGAAGAGGTAAGTCCATGAATTGACGCTCTCGATGGATGCGAGATTGTGGGTATACCTCGTCAAGTCTCGAGAGCATATCGCTGCGCAAGGCGGGCCAAGCTTGCCTATGATGGTCAGATTTCCGGAATGCAGTGGGCAAAAACTGGCTTTCTAGCTTACCCTTCGACCGCATCGCCCAATGCGACCCGGCTCAGCAGGCCGTTATCGCTGTCGACCTCCATGGCTGTATGATGCGAAGAGGGTCAACAATAAAAGTTGGGCCAAAGTGTAGATTTCACAAGCCGCGACTAGGTACCTATCAGCCACGCATCGCACGGTGGGGTTGCAAGTATGGGGGTCGGCCATCCCCGCTAGATGCATCTACCTACCTAGACGGTGCCGACTTTGATGTAACATCCAAAGAGTGCCTACGTTATGAACTTCAGCCCCCTACATGCTGACCAAAATGAACTTCGATAGCAATTCGACTGAACAAGACATCTACCTTACCTAGGTTATGTGATGAAACAGTCATATCTCTCTGTAATGTACTACCCTGTATATGTCGTTGGTTCTTAGTTGGCTATCGAACGACCCATTCTACGTCTATTCTGGGGTTGAATTCCCTGTGCGTGAATAGATCATGAACTACGGAGGGCGCTTTCAAAAGTAATGTCCAAGAGCTAAGAGCGCCACCTCCACTTATTCCTGTCGGTACCTTAATGTACAAGATCTCTCAATCTATTAGCGCCTAACCTGCTAAGCTCCAGAGGCTAATAGGGCTTGGGGGGATCTGCTAGCGAGCAAGGATCTGCTGTAGCATAGCGGCTATTAAGGAGATATAGGGGCGTCAAAAGCAAAGAAAGCTGACTCTAAGTATCGATGTAACTCGGCTCTCTCTTATTGGTCAGCATAAATCTGTGGCTTGATCGCCAGGACATGACTTTTGAAAGCGCCCTCCGTACATATGTTGCTATTCTTGGGGATGATACAGTCTGTAGTGTTGAACAGAGGTACGGCAATCATGGGATAAGTCTGTTTAAAATGTGGATGCGTGTCTTTGTCTATTTATTTAGTTTTAGGAGCAAGAATCTCATGGCATTGCTCAAGAAAGAGAGTAACATATCGCGAAAGGCCCAACTCGGCCAAGCATTAATAAAATCATAGTCCATGGCCCATTCATTCTCAACCTCACAGCAGATGAGGATTGTACATCCAATTCGACGGCTCAAACGTAGCCTCAAATTTGACCCCATCATACGTTCCAATAGCACAGCTCAAGTCATGGAAGCCCTCCAACCCCGTCAACGGCAGATCCTGCAACGCATCCGTCTCCTCGTGCAGCGCCCACCCACCCGTCAACGTCCCGTTGCGGGTGAAGAAGATGTCAACTTGAGGTTTAGGCCCGCCGATGGGACGGAACGTCATACCGATGCCGTACGTCTCCCCGCGTTGGAACGACTGCGTAAAGTCACGGCCGCCCCAGCGGTCATTGACGTACTTGTGGCCGTCGTCACCATGTACTGCCAGACTGCCGCGGTGCCAGCCCGGCATGCGGAAGGACGGGTAGGGAAGCGCGGTGAAGCCCAGGCCAAGGTAGACTTCAGGGCTGTCGCGCGAGAGCTTGACCTCGTAGTAGATGGTCTTGGGTTGGCCGAGGCGGATGGGATCGTGCTCGGTAACTGAGTAGAGGGGTGGGTAACCGATGATGCAGCGGTCAGGCGAGTTCTTCTTAGTCCAGCCCTGCCAGTGCCCGGGCTCAAGCCAGGTGAGCTTGCCATTGAAGCCCATGGGTTCCATTAGACGGATATTGCCCGTCTGAAGAGCCGATCTCCCAATCTGGTCCAGGTAGATGGGCTGGGTCATGGGATACACCTGGCACCAGTCCTCACCGGCATTTGCCTCCTCCTCGGTAGCATTACTCGTCGGAGATCTGTCGTAACCGCTAAAGATGGCTGGCGGTGGCGGGAACAGCGACGTATCCGGTACGGCTACTTCCCAGTCATGCTGAGGCTGTGCGGGCGGAGGTCCAGGCGGAGGAGCATATTGTTGCGATGATAATTGGCCTGGGGGCGGACCTGGAGGAGGAGGAGAAGTATACTTTTGCGATGAAGATTGTCCCGGGGGCGGGCCCGGAGGCGGCGCGCAATACGTAGCCTGCTTCTTGTCTGGGGGCGGACCTATCGGAGCGGTGTAGCTGGGCTCTCCGGCCAATTGATTCGGGTCGTTCTGCGGGTTGTATTTGCTCTTCTTGACGTCTCCCTGGCTCTGAGACGATGCTGGCCTCTGCGCAGGACGCGGCGCAGGGTCGCTGTATGGCTCATTTTTGCTCCCGAAGCACATGGCGAGATGGATAGTGTGCTTTGTGATGTGATGAGATGTGATTGCGATGCGATGCGATGGATAAGATGAGCTTATGAGGAAGCTAAAACAGGATCTGAGGAGAGTGACGCGAAGACATGCAACCACTTAAAAGACCCGGTTCCACGACAACAACAATGCATCCAATCTTAACTGAATAAGGTAATGCAATTGAGCAACGAAAACAGGCATCCAATTCAGCTACGCCTCGCCTCGCCTCGCCCTTTCTCTTTGTTCAAAACTAGCAATTTTTAAGTCGTGGCTGTGCCACCATCATTTCCAGCTTCCACCACGCCGCTTTAGGTCTGGCTTGCATGTTGCGGGGAGCAGCTGATGAACAGCACCGCCTCTCAGGACAAAGAACTTTTAAGGATGCATAAGAAGAGATGTATGTGGAATGGAGCCCCAGGTCTATCGGGGGTGCATTGGTCGTATCATTTTACCCTGGAAACCTCTAAAGCATCGCAAGAGAATCAGATAGTTGACAATTGCCCTTGGTTGATTGTTAGACAGCAGTTTAAACATACGCCTAAACAATATTCAACTAGGTGCGAAGCATGTTCAAAAGAAGCCAAGCATGGAGTTCAATAATAGGGAGAGGTATGTGGCATGGGGATAGAGAACCGCCATAGCCACCTTAAATTGCGTGTCAGACTACCCAAAACTAAGGCATGTCGAATGACCTTTTGCTACGTCTCCCATAGCTAGACAGCTAGCTCCTATCCAATTATGGACGCTTCGTGGTTGTCAATAATCCTCACCGACCACCTCGAGCTCGACCGCTGACGGGACAGGTTAGCTACCCCAAGCACTAGCCTCGTCCTCGTTAGGGTAGAAGAATGCGACTACACTAATGATGATATACACTGCACATAGCAATGCACCCTCAAGGTAGTTGCTCCTGCCATCCAGGACCAGAAAGTTGACGATGAACGCCGACACAAAGAGGCAGACAGTCTCAAACAGCGTAAAGTACAGTGTCATGTCCCGGTCCATGATCCAGCCGATAATGACGACCAATGGAGTGATGAAGATAGCGATCTGGATCGAGCTGCCCACAGCGACACCAATGGCCAAATCCATCTTGTTCTTCATCGCGACTGTGACGGCTGTAACGTGTTCTGCAGCATTACCCACAATGGGCAAGATGATGAGACCGATAAAGATTTCTCCAACTGCAGAGGTGCGGACGACCTCTTGAATCGAGTCCACCAGAAACTCGGCGCAGACAGCAACCAAGGCTGTGGAAACGAGGAGAAGAACAACTGAGCCGACTTGAGAAAGATGCGATGCCTCGTCGTCCTCCCTATCAGCCTTTTGGGCGCCAGCAGCGTTTAGAGCCATCAACGGAATCTGAGATGGCAACATGGCACCTGGAGGACGGAATTGATTGTTCAGACGGTCCGGGAGCGAGTTGGTGCGTCGGATCCCGTAACGAACACGGGGAACAGGACCGGGAGGAGGGGGAGGCAGAACTCCTGGCTCCGGCTTCTCAGTGAATACAGTAGGCGCAAGGTTCTTGATAGACATTCCCCTCAAGGGGAAGGGTCTTCGGCCACCATTCGAAGGACCAGCCTCGGTCTCGTTCTGTACGGCAAAGTCGACACGGCGAGGCTCGCCCTCACCCCTAGTCTGTTTGCCATTCACGGGCAGCTTGCTCTGTGACTGAGTGCCATCGCCGCCCTTTTCTGCGCCAAGGTCACGTCTCTTATTCTTGCGGTGTCTGTGTCGGCGATGACGGCGGCTTCTGTGGGATCGACGGGGCTCCTCATCTTCATCGATCGCCTCTTCACTCCCTTCGTAGGATGGGAAGCGGGGGATCCGGTATCGAGAAGCTGATGGCGAGGATGCCTCCTCGTGGGGAGTGGGATTTGAGGTAGTGATAGAAGCGGTACGAGCGGCCTTGGTATCAACAGTTTCGGCAGAAGTATTGCTAGATCTTCGACGTCGGCCACCACGAAGGACCTTCTTCATCTTCTTGCGCATGGTACCTTGGGACGAGTCGGAGCCTGAGGAATCCGAGCTCGACGACGAGCTGTCATCAGAACTTGACGAGTCCAACCAACCAGCAGCAGGGCCAGGAGTCGATTCGGCATCAACAATGTGCTGAGGCGTAGACTCGTACATGTACGCATGGGACTTGAGCTGGAACAGAAGATAGATGCCATATACGAGAAGGAGGATCTGATGCGACGTTAAAGAGGATACACGCAAGAGGCTAGAATCAAAGCTTACCACACTGGTTCCGCGACTAATCTTGAGAGATTGAGCATCGGCAAGGCGTGTATCGCTGAAAGAAGCGTGGAAAGCGGTCTGGGCGAACTGTCAGTATAAGATACCTAGCTATGTAGACAACTAATGGTACTTACAGGCAAGACAAGGCTGGTAACACTGAGACTGAGCAAGCAAGCACTCATTTGAGTGACTGTGCTATTGTAAATCTGCTCCCGGTAGCGAAGACCACCGAGGAAGAAACCCATGCCCAGGATGAGCAATAGGTTGGCCAAGATAGAACCCAAGAGGGAAGCCTGGACGATTCGGATCTCATTCTGAACAAATGTTAGTAGTCGTCTGGAGTAAGCAATGGCTGAGTGATAATATACCTTAACCAAAGCGATACTGTCGAGGGTGAAAAGGTGAAAGGTTAGCAAAGAGATCAACACGGAAGGAATTATACCAGGCCCAATAGAACCGAACCTCGGCAGCTTTTGCCGTCTCCCCTAGCGTGTTCACTTACATGCTGCGATGGAGTTAGCATTTAACGGTCCGAAGCTCAAACAGGACAGCAATCAACTTACAAGATGATGAGTTCTACAGCATTGCCGAAAGTGACGTTCAGCAACGCGCCGAGAGCATCACCCATCTTGCGGGCCACAGACTCAGTTGCAAACGCCAACAACCCAGCAAGAGGAATGATGGCAACAGCATTAATGCCAAAGACCACGCCGCCGTGGATGCCATCGACCTGGGCGACAGCAATACCGACGGGGACAAAGATCAATAGAACGTTGAGCCAGCTGTAGGTGACGGCCAGTCGAAAGTTACGGCGGATCTCGTCAATGAATTTGCTTTTCTTGGCGGTATTTGTGTTCTCTTGCGCTGGCTCCTCGGCCTTGGGAAGATCCCCTATGAGAGACCCCGGCCGTGCAGCCTGAGAAGATGTATGAGATGGGACTTGCCCGGCAGATGGGATCTTGAACATGGGCGAGCCATTGTGGTTCGTGGGCTGGTCGTGACTAGCAGACTGATTATTCGATCGAGCTTTTTCGTTGAAGTTGTCGTGGCGAGATTGCTGATTCGAGCCAAGAGGGCTGCCACCTTGAGAAGCCGTGGATAAAGGATGCCAGAATCCATGCGCTACGGGTTGTGCACCAGAGCGACTGCCATCTATATCGGGGGATTCAGAGGAGGCTTCCTTCATCGAACAGGCTTTTTCTTGGGAATGTACGTGAGAGCACAGTATCTATCTGCTTTGATAGTGGTTTTGCCTTTTGCTCAAATGTTTGGGCGAAGGTCGAGGTGTAAGTAAGAAAAAACTAACGGCCAAGGGGCCAAGGGCTTGGCTTTAAGGCTGGAGCGGGAATGAAGCGGACCTGCCACAAGTTTCCCGGATCGGGGATGACGCTCTTGTCTGTGGCGTCAGTGGAGAAGAGCCCACTGTGATGTCGTCGGCACAGCTGAGGTCTGCAGTGAGTTTGAGTAGTTTAATAAGTGATTGATTGGCCTGACTGCCAGGGGCAAAGTGAGGCTGCACCGCCCCAGCGGCTTCCCGCGTGAGCAGCGAGTAAGGTAGCGACCCGACTCGACTCTCCTGGCGGTGATTTTGTGACTCCTTCAGGTACCTAGGCAACTTGGGTAGGTATTTTCCACCGTTTTCGAAGCAAACAGAATCAAACACTCCTGAATCTGTGCCTCGATGTCCCATTTTGTACGTGGCGCGCTCCAACAAACAGACTACTGGGGACAGACACTTCACGTAGTGCACTACAGTCTAGGTACCTACAGAGTGCAGCAGCAAGCTTATCGACGATATCCCCATCTCTCTCGGATATGATGTGCCGAACTTGCTTGGCATGGTCACTCTTCGAGGCCCTGTGTCTCCCTGCAACGGGGAATTGATTGATTGGCCCTAGTCGCCTCTCATCGCGAGACGAGATTGACAGGGACCTGTTGCGGGCAGGTGCGCCGCACGGTGGCAGGGGTATTTATTGCGGGCTACGCACTGTACATAACTCAGCATCTTCATTCATCAATACCACCTACACAACCATTGCTTTCAGACCTCAACTAGTTTCCCTGGTCAACTGGCTGTCAACGCTCATCCAGTGACGTAACTCATCCTTCGTGTATAATCTCCACTCATCAACAATCAGCAACGCGCCACAGCCCTCCAAAGAGCTGCGGAGTGGGCACGGCCTGAACGCAAGCACGGCGCTCAGTTGGTAGGTCTTTGTGTTTCGCATCCAGTCTCCATATTGAATCTTTCGTTGAGAATCCAATAACATGGTTCAGTGACCGCCGGAAGAAACGTGACCGTACTCCAAAGCTATAAGATGTTACCTTTACATTGAGGGGACTTGAATGCAGCTTACATTAGACGTCGTTTCGGCTGCTCATTACGTCGAGTCAAGGCTGCTTTCATCCCGACGAAGTTCTCCCAGCACAAATTCGTCCCATGCTCCTGCGAAAAAACGGTGGAGCTTTAGTTAAGCTGCCCTGAGAAGACGGATGACACGCCCTGCTTCAACAAGCTCTTCATAGAGAGATTCGCTAAGCTAGACATCAAAGAAGGCCAGGGATATGAGCTCGTCATCCTCATGACCCATGCACCGATCAACCAAGAGGGTAAAAGACAGGCTACGCCATCGCCCATATCCTCGTTAAACAAGAACCCATCCGGCCGTCTATCCATCAAGTTCCTCAAGCGAATCAAAGATACACCGGCATTCTTGAACCTTGGCAAAGTTGGTCGGCAGATCGTTTACGGCAAAGTAGTCTTTGTCGGACATCGATAACTATGAAATGGTCGACTGAGAGCCTGTGCTACTGTGGCTATGATTTTTCGTATCCTTGTCTTGATTGGTCTATCCTAGCTATGCCGGCTGTATTTGAAGGCCAAGAAGACCATACGAATCCCAACGTTGAGATCATCCATGTTTACATCTTGCAACTAGAAAGCTTGCTTCAACGACTACAAAGGGAGCTCAAGTCTTTCCATGAGGTCCACCTTACCACGAGAGGCAAGAACACCTGTTCTACTACCATTGACTAGTATGCTCTGACTTTCTAGCCAGAAGAGTACTCTAAATAGAGGGCGGAAGTAGGTGAATTTGCGGTCATTATTGCCGGGAGCTCCAATCCAAACTAAACAGGCAATGGAACACTACCTTATGGGGCATATATTGCTCTAGAAAGCTGATATAGCTTGCATCTCTATCCCTGGAACTGGTCATCTTGAAGTATGACACCCATCCTGCTAAGTAACATTTCCACACACGCCGAGTTATTGCTATAACCAGACAACTCAAATTTCCACCACTGTTAATTTCTACATAGATCTTCCTTCCTCGATCTCTTATAGGTATATCTAGGTATGATATATGGCGACTCCGTTTACCACACTTCCTCAAATAATCACCTTCCACTTCATGAACGCAAACAACTCGATCCATCAAACAAGCCTTCAAGCCACTTCATTCTCAATAACTAACTTCGCTCCCTCGCTAATGCCCGTAAGACAACCTTGAGATGCGTGTATAGGAGCAAACAAATAAAAAGACCCCTTCTTCCTCTATCTTCCGTGGCTGAGAGCCAGAAAACGCGGGTCATCCAGCATGTTTCTTGTCCTCACCTGCCACTCTTGACCAACTAACTTTCCATATCGACTAAATGTATGTAGGAGAGTGTAACCATCCGGGACCACCACCTAATCTCAATCTCGAACCCTTTGCGCCGTGATGTAAGTGCGTGAAAAGGACCAACCATGAGTGGTCTCTAAGTTGCTAATGGGCATCATCGAGAGCCCTCGGTTTCGTCCCTCATTACTGATAGCTGAATATGTACGGTGATGTACGTCCCGGCAAAAAATAAATAGACAATGGCAATTATGGCATCCAACTTGGAACATTGGTGCGAAGACTTCCAGCCAAGAGATCCTCAAACTGAGACGATACGCCGTAAACTCCAGGTGCTTCTCGCATGCTTTGTTCACCGGTCTTCACCGCCTCTCGCTTTTCCGCGTCTCCTGAAGAAGTCCATGACCCGCTTCGCGGCTCCGCTGCTTCCTTCATGTCCCCGATAGTCGTCCCGTTCGTAGGCGTCCGCGAACCGCTTGTGGTTCTTGTGAAGCACCCCACCTCGCTCACCCCGGCTGCTTCCCACTGGGCGTCCTTCATAGCCCTCAGATTCCGAAAAGTCTGCCTGGTAAGGTCGAGACCGTGGTTCGGTTGGAGGTCGACGCATATCCACGGAAGATTCGGAGCCAGTATTCAGATGAGCACCGCCCTGGATATAGGTTGGGATCGCGCTAGGCCGTCGGTTATCCTGTTGTGCGGGTCCATAGCGTTGATGATAGACAGGGCTCGAGTGCGCAGTATCTTGCTGCTGGATATGTTCGTAAGGAGCATCAAAGTAAGGCTCGCTGTGTCGTGGCTCGCCATGGGCGCTGTAGCCCCGGAGCTGATCGGTTCGAGGATTCTGGATGGGCAGGTCTTGTTGAGAGTCCGCCTCGGATGCTGTTGCGCTACCATGGTCCTTGCCTAGCCCCATAGCCTTTGCCAGAGAGAACCGGCGATTCTGCTTCTCACCCGAACCTTGAGAGCGAGGAATGCTGCCGCTTCGCTTCTTACCAAGTCCCAGTGAGAAGGATCGCCGAGAAGCTCTTGAATCCACTGAGGGCCTCGGACCAGCCTCTTCTCCAGGAAGCACAGTATTGGACAGGCTAACAGGAGGATACTTCCTCGACTTATCTGCCTGTTGCTCTGGCCGCTTCTTAGCACGACCTCCAAAGATGGACCCACTACGACCCATAATCTTGTTGCCGAGGTCGCCCAAAGTGTTCGATCTCTTATGGCCCCTTCCTTCACGCTTGGTCTCGTTCTGGAAAGCCGTCATCTTCATCACCTTGGGAGGAACACTGCCAACCGCCTTGGCCATGTTCTCGTCATCTTCGGGGTTCGAAGGCTGCTGGATTCGGCCCTGGGCATTCGTGTCGGCAATTGTCGGAGGAGCAGGCTGCCCATAAGTTCCACGGGACTGCAGGCCCATCGAGACAGAAGATTGCATGGAGCCTTGCGTCTGTGGCCTGGCTGCGGTGCTAATGCCAGTCATGAATGCGTTATCGGAGGTGGCACGAGTGTCGCGGCTCGGTCTCGTAGGAGCGGCATTCTTGTGAGCGCTCTGGGGCCGCCTGGATTGTGTTGTTCGTGTAGCATTATCCCTTGAAACTGGAGGCTCACGAGGCAGTGGTTTATCGGTAGAGACGTCGGGCACATCGCCAGGTGCTTGTTGAAGGGAGCGAGCACTCGGTTTGGAGCTTGCCGCATCGGCGCCACGCTGGGTTTGTGTCGTGGGAGCCACGTACTCGACCTGGACGGTTCGCCTCTTGGCGTCCTTGGGAGTGCTGCGGTGAGCAGACTCGGCCTCGGGGTCGATATTGCCATGGGTCTTGGCCAGTCCTCCAACCACGGGAGGATGGGATTGCTTGTGCTTGGCAGCCTCGCGGACCGAGGAACTTCTGGCAATTGTCGGGGCCTCGGCATAGTCGTCAGGCGCAACGCCAGTGCTCGGAACATCAGAGGGCAATGTCGTCGAGCTGGTGATGAACTCGACGAGATTCGCGTACTCACTCAGCCAGCTGTGGCGAGCGACTTCGAAAAGATCCGCCCTCTTGCGGGGGTTGGGGACGAGGATGCGACGAAGGAGGTCTCGAGCGTGTGGAGTGACATATTCGGGGAATGTCAGAGGCGTCGTCACGATATACTTGTAGAGAAGATTGATGTTGTCGCCTTCAGGATTGGCTGGGTCGTCATCGAAGGGCAAGTATCCGGCAAGCATCGCGTACTACAATTATCGAATTAGCGTTCAAGCTCATCCTCCCACCAATCTCATTCGACTTACCAAGATGACACCGCAACTCCACACGTCCACCTTTCGACCAGTGTAGAGAGAGTCACTGACGACCAGCTCAGGGGCAGCATAGCAGGGGCTTCCACAGCTTGTCTGCATGAGGTCACCCTTCCTGGAGCCATTACGCTTGACACGGTCCAGACCCATTCGTTTCACAAATTCCTTATCGGTGAGATTAAGCTCCTCCTCCGTGGTCAGATCCTCATTAGGATCGAAGGTATTGGCAAAGCCAAAGTCGGTGATAATAATATTGCGGTTACGATCCAGGAGGAGGTTCTCGAGTTTCAGATCTCGGTGAACAATTCCTTTCTTGTGAAGATAGCCGACGCCGGAAACGAGCTGGGCAAACAAGCGGCGGGCGGCATTATCTTTGAGGTATCGGTGGTTCAAGATGTAGTCAAACAGCTCACCGCCAGACGCGTACTCGAGAATGATGCCAATATGTCTTTCCGTCTCGACCTTATCGATCAGGCGCACGATATTGGGATGCTGAACGCCGCGAAGAATGGCAACTTCACGGTAAATTTTGGCAAATCGAGACGGGTTGCTGCCAACGCTGTCTCTCTTAATAAGCTTGATAGCAACCTGTGGCTGCGTGTTAGTCTCGGATTTTTAGAAAAGCAAAACAGAAGGAATGGAATTTTACCTGGACGCTGCTGTCCTGCTTCCAACCCAATTTGACCTTGCCAAATTCGCCCTCGCCAATCGTGTTGCCCAAAATGAAATCGCCGAATTTCGTGGTGCCTTTGTGACTTCGGCTATGGTCGTGGCGACTCCGTTGTCCTCGTCGTTCCTCGTGGTGATCGCCAGTCGCGACTACAGGGGGCGGTGCAGCCGCGTCGTCGTCCTGGTGTGCGGCATGATTCCGGTCCCTGCTATTGGCGTCTTGGGCAGCTGCAATGGCTTTGGTTAGGCTGTCAGTGGCATCGTGGACGGATCTCGAGGGCGTACTGTGGGCGGATCGAATAGGTATGGTGGTCGTGGCAACCTGGCCATCTCTGCTGCTGGCTCGGGCAGCGGCATCGGCCTTGCTGCTACGATGTCCATTTTCTCCAACAGCAGTGGAGTCACCGCGGGAACCGCTTCGAGATGCATCGGTTTGGCCTCGGCGAGGAGAGTTGGACATTTTATCATTAGAATGTTGCGTCCTTCGCGAACTACCACTCTGGTGGTTGGACGAGGTCCGTGGAGGAGCGACGGGAGGCATGTTGCCGTGCCGGTCGGCGGCAGAGGGTTCTTGACCGTTTGGCGCTGATGCGGCAGCAGCGGTGACGGGGGAACCGAAACCAGGAGCTGGATGGTAAGCAGGCGATGGTGCACTGTCGCTCGTCTTGCGTGAGGGAGGTCGTCGTGAAGATGGAGAGGCGGTCGAGGTCTGCTGGGCATTGTACGCCTGGCTATTAGGGGATGAGTGCGAGGGCCTGTACTGGCGGCTGGACGGTGTGGCCAAGGGGGACGAGGTCAGAGCGGTGTGTTGATGGGGCGCCGTTTGCAGGGCAGCCGACGACATCTTCCACGCCTAAACGCGTCAAAAGTCGAATGGATAAATACCGTTGGAAACGTCGCGAGCACAAGACACCGTGGTAGGTGAACAGGTTGGTTTTGGTAGTGGCGCTCAAAAAAAAAACCCCTTACGCAAATATGCAGGTCGAGATACCTGGTAATTTCAGACCACGAGTTTTCGGGGGTGAAGCGCAGCGCCGGGGGATGGACGCGGCTGGCGAATCGAGAAGCCCCAGGGATGGAGTGGTTGTAAGCGACCAGCACGGGGAACCGTTTCAAAATACCAATGAGCCCGGCTGCCTCGACTATCTCATGGTGCACGCGCAGAATCTCGGTCGATGAAGTGCGATTTCTCGGTATCGTTCGGTTTAGGGTCTCAAAACAATGTTACAGTTTCCGTTTGGCGTGTTGGATTCGGTGGGACGGATACAAGAACTGAGATGCAGCTATCGGCGCGATAGCGAATTGGGATTGGTCGGCTGCCGACGCTGGATGTGTTGGCAGATGGTCGGTGTTGTTTTCTGTTGTTGTTGTTGTTGTTCTTGCGGCTGGTTGGTGCTGCAGCTGCCAATTAACTACCCTTTTTTTTTTATAAAGGCAAAAGGCGACGGATGGAGGTTGGGGGGAGAGGCGATCGACACTCTACGCTCAACACGAACGCGCAACAACCGAAAGGACCGAAAGGCCAGGAGATATGATAGAGAGGTGATAGATCGCCGGGAACAGGCGAGGCTGAAGTAAGAAAGGAAATAGGCAGAGGTTAATAAAACGGCGGCGGCGAGAAAGGCTCTGGGCGAGCCAGCAGCAGATGGTGTGAGAACCGAGTTTGAGTTTGGGCTGCGCTCGAAGGGAGGAGGAGGAGGGAAGTGTCGAAGGGGAATGGAACCAGCCGAAGGAGAACGACCTGCCCGGAGAACCTCAAACTAAAACAAGGTACGTACTGCCTACCTACCAGCTTGGACTCTTGCTCGAGAGGTGGGGGGAGACAACCTGGAACCTGGACAGGCACAAGCACCCACTGCACAAGCAAGCACACACACCTCACTATCCATGAAAGACGGCTTCCCAGACTCAGAGACTCGGGCGCCAGCGCGAAATTGACGAGATGAGACTTCCATTGGGCTGCAGGTGTGGAGCCCCATCCGTTGGCGTCTGTCTACTATTATCCACTGGCCGAACGAGCACTGGCCATTGACCAAACTAGGGCGCTCTCCAAGTGGGAAGTGTTCCAGGACTTTTTCGCGGGAACCATGTTAGTGGGTGAAATGCTCGGACAAGCTGCCTACGGAGTAAACTTGCCATGATGGAATGCAAGGAGGGAAAAAGAAGGGGTACCTTTTACGGGCACCGAACTCAGGTACCGCTAAATCTAGCGCCCTCCTCTGGCGCATGCCGTTCCTGCAGGTACAGGTAAATTTACCGGGGGCGCCCCCCACGATGGACCCTTTCTCCTCGGCTGACACCACTTCTGTGATGGATCAAGCTGTTCGTACAAATATGACCCGAGTCGCCTGCGTACGGACGGACCGAGTAGACTGAGACTTGCTCTAACATGAGTGATTGATGGATTCCTTGGCTGAGAACATGGTTCTTTCACCTACGCCTGGCCCAACATTGCGGTTGGCGCATTGTTATGTTTGGTCAATGACGACAACGATGATAATGGTGAGGTGGTCAGGATAATACGTCGGTGGTGGTGATGATGATAGGTCAAGGGGATCGGGCCTCTGCTATGGAAATTACCCCATGCAATGCCATACCCTACTCGGTGCTCCGAACCAAGTACATTCATCATCTCCCTTCTTCTGCTCGAGATTAGATTTATGCTCCAATCCATCCTCATCACCGAGTCACGCTGGGCCAATGCTTGGCCAATGCTCGCACCATCATGTCCTTGGGCTCAATTCGGTGGTTCTCCGCAATTTCAAGAGCTCTTCCCGTGCCCTTGAGGCCAAGCTACGTCTGAAGCTAGTCCAAGTTCTGCGTAGCCGAGTCTCTTGAGGAAGCTCTATTGGCCTGACGTCGCCTGGCTCTGCTGGAATTGGCCTTGGGCCTATCAATAGGTTAGTCAACGCCCAAATACAATAAAGCTGGCCGCCGCCCGTGCTGGACCCTTGGACTCGACTCAATATTGTGTGCTAAATGCTCTCTACTCCGTAAGTGCTTTATTATCAAGGGCTTGCACATGCATCGCGAACTAGCACTGGAGGGAAGCTAAGGTTCTCAAGGGAGGGTGCCCGCTCTCTACAGTCACTTACTGACCCTTAGTCAGGCGGTCCTACAACCACGGCACAGCTTTCTATCCTCTTTGAACAAGAGCCTGGTATGCGACGGGCAGGCATTGACCAGTAATCTTACAAGTGGGCTTCTCGAAGGGCCTCCAGGAGGTGGCCTCAGCTTTCACGACGCTCTGGCCGCGCTCCTTATTAACACGGTAGCTGGCAGCACGACACGGGATAAGTGCTCAGTCACACCGCAAAGGATCAATGCCCTATGACCAAAAAGGAGGGAGTGCATCAAGATGATGGCGTATGCAATCCATTGAATCTTGGCTTTAGCGTTGAGCAGCCAAAGGGATCTGCGTGACATCCATGTACGGCCCTTGTTGGCTTTGATATAACCGTTCGTGTCTGCTATTACTCACTCTCTACACCATTTTCTCCAGTTTCAATTCCACTACGGATACGGAGCAGAAACAACGCGTCTCTCGTTCCGCCTCGCCTAAAACTGTCTTCGTCCTCGTCTTATGCCAAAGTGTCCGGGTTCACGGGTGTTTCGGTCAATCTCCTTCCGTTTCCCTCCCGCGAACCCTCACCTTCAGAGAGCCGCTTCCTTCGAGAAGCTCGGGTGGAAGCAAAGGAGTAAACGGACGGAGGCTTGGTGCGTGCACATGCGCTGGCATGATTCTCTCTTGTGGGCAGATGAGCCCTGTTTGAGCTCGCTGCCCGCTCCATCGAACCATGGACCAAAAGAAAAGAGAGGGAATGACCAGGTAGCAAGATGATGAATGCGATATTTTTCTCCAGTCAGATTTGTTGTTTTCCTGTCTCTCACTTTGATAAACAACCCTGATTTCTCTGGCCGAGATGTGAGTTGAGAACCTGGGTTCAGGGTTGAGCGTATCCCTACTGCTTCATCGGCAAGGTTCGCCTCGATGTCGCTTTGCTTCTTCAAGAGATATCGCGGTCCAACAAAGACATGGCACACAGTAAACTTGATCAGTATGACGACCGGCAATAAAGGGATTTTCATTGATTAAAAAACTTAAGAGATCAATGCTAAGGCTTAAGGAAGCTTAACAGTTTCATATAAATATTTTATGGGACTAAATTATAGCCTTTAGATAATATTATTAAATAGTGAATCGGGAGAAAATGGGGCTATTAGATGGCCTTCGGCAACTGCAGTGGCGATTGACGAATCCAGCATTCGAATGTGCATGTGTAGGTTCTGGAGGTAATTACGATGGTTGCTTGAACCTACCTAGGTATTGGAAGGCATCGCAGCCCGACCAACCCTCGCGCGCCATGTCATAATACCTGCCTTGCTGGATCCTGGGGTTGGTGATGCGGAAATCTTTGCCAGATGTGACAGGGCCGAGTCGCTTGTTTACCCCGGACCACCATTTTCGAATTATTCGTAACTGTCATTCTCTTAGCTCATTAATACACCCTTCCTACAAACAACTTCTTGCAAACCGTTCTGCTCAATGCTACTACGTACTGCAATTGTATGACGCTAGGCCCTGGCATCTAGCCCTCCATCCCGAGACAGGGCTGTCCCTCTTTTCAGACTTCTGAAACACCCTAATTTCCATCTCCCACATGCGACACTGAGCTTACCGTATGGTGGCAAAACGGGCCGGGCGCGGAAAGAAACCATAGGACATTTTGCGCCATCCCGTCTTGTTTCTTTCTGACCACGTACGATCTGGTGCACAACTTCAAGACCCAGCACGCGCTGTGCTCCGCGCGTGCGTTACACCGAGTTGCGTACGATCAGCATTGAACACCGGAGATGAGCTGCATTTAAGGCAACAGGGATACCGCTGACGTTGATCTGAGCCGAGCAGGGTTGTGCCGTCAACTCCATTTAGTTTCAGACGTCATCTCCCGGCGTCGCCGTCTCTAGAAATAAGCAAGCCAGCCGGGTTCGACGTCGAGAGATCTTAGCTTCACTGCAGCGCTGGATTAACATCCACTGTTGCTACTGGGAAGGGCTATCTGTAGATGTTCATTATTTGAGCCGCCCCGTTAATACGTGGCCGCGGGTTGAGCTGACACGGCAGCTCCCTTGTATAAGAACCCGGCTTCGCCCGTCACCAGAACATATCAGCGTGTTTGCTTTTCGGTCAGGATGGCCTTCAGCTACGCCACTCTATCACAAATCAGGTTGAGTTGTTTGTATCGTAGAATCAGCCCTCAAAATCTCGCTGCATTGAAACGCGACGCGTCCATCCCGGCCAGATAACCGGCCAACCAATGAAAGCTCTGAGATATGTTGCTCGCATCTTAGACCCGGTTCGTACCTACGGATATTTGCTGTTGCATTGCATAGCATAGCATCAACCGTTCACCTTCAGGGCCTGAGTGAACCCTGATCGTAGACTTCTCCATTATCTCCACCTGCAAATCGATGCCGAATTCACTGCTGCATCTTGCTGTTCGATCTCATTTTCCTGCCGGAACTTTGTCAGCACTTGGCTGCCGGGCAATCACGTATCCAATAAAGTGGCTGTTTATGCAAGAGTTCCTAAACTATGTCTGACGACTCGGCGCATAAGAAAATATTGGGTCAGGATTGATCTCGTGCGAGCATGTATGCTTCACACTTAGTTCATCGTGTGCTGGTGAATTTCAGTACTTCCATTTGTACATCAGCAAAGCCCTTCCATCCGACTCATACACGAGGACGAGGTAGAGGCAACCTAATCATCAACTCTCGTTGATCTGCCCGCCCAAGATATTCCCAAAGCCCCAAATTGAATCAATGCGCCACCCATGAGTTATACTCAAAGCTTGAAGGATATGTTGTAGAAATCCAGAGCCACGACCGCGCCAGTTACGATTGCCATGTATGTGACCAAAATTCCAATTGTTGTAACCGGCGTAGCATCAAGCGTCTTAACCGTCATGTTGACCAACCCAGTCAAGAGGTTGGCCAGCAAGAATGCAAACAAGCCGTTGCGGTTGTAGGCTCGAATTACACGACTGGTGGCCTTCTCGTAAGCCTCTCTCTCGGTCTTTGCGTCCTGGGCATTATAAAATGCGGGAAAGAAGATAGTGTCGATGACGGCAAATCCAAAAAGTTGCAAGGTATTGAACGCGACGACCCAAAGAACATAGGGCAGGTTTGCCAATCGTCGGGACACCGGCAAGCCGAGGCCGTAGGTATAATTCGTGGAGAGCAAGTAAAGCCCCATCCATATGCCTCCCCAGACAGCCATAGTCATCAAGAGCGTGTTCCTCTGTGCTCCTGGACTGGCGGTGCTCCTCGGGGGGATATTACGGGGCATGACAATCATTCCCGTATCCTGACCTGCAAGAAAGATTGCTAGGTACCCGGAGAAGCTGAAGATACCCTCTCGGTTCATGCTAAATAGGTCGATTCTGGGCGCTGTAAGGACGAATGCCTTGAGGCTGGTGGTTTCAAGCAAAACCTGATAGGTGATGCCGACAAACAGTGACAAGGCTGCAAAAGAAGGCACCCACCTGAGGGCCGATTGAAATATAGCCACAAACGGGGGAAGGAAAGCGAGCGTGAAGAAGAAATTCCAGTGCACGCCGTACTCAGTCACATGTTCTGCGTAGTCCAGGCCTTTGATACTGAGAAGTCGTATTACGCCCAGAACCAAAAGGGGGATAGAGTGGCGCATCGAGTGTATGATCCGATGAATCAGAGGCGTTGGACGACCTGTTGTGCGACCTATCGCTTTCTCTCGTAACACGGGGCGAGCTGCGACGACGCCCGATGAGAAGACAAAGGATCCGACACCAAGATCCATCAGCGATGTGCCCCATGTCTCAACTTTGGCAAACCGTCTAGGAAACAAACGGAAATCGACAGCAAGGATCGCAGCGCAAGTGATAATCAACATGCAGCCCCGAAAATTCGTCAGGAAAGGCTTGGTCGAGAGGACGTCCAGCTGTCCAGAGCTCCCTTTAGACCGGGCATTTGGAGGAATTTTGGGCTTTTTCCTTCGGCTGGTCGAGATTGGTGGGAGCGTGAAGATAAGAACGGCGGGTACAATCAACAGAAGATTGAGTAGAAGTGGCGAGCCTGAGTATAAGGTCGTAGAGAGGATGATGGCAACGACATTGAGGAGGAAATCGACAGCGAAGGCAAGGACGGTGTACGGTTCAAAGAAGGACTGGCGGGCTTGAAGAACAGACCATAGAATGATGGCTACCTGAAACAGAGTTTAGTTTCTCCATGGACACAGAAAATGACAGGAAGGGACAAACAGCCGCAACGGATGTGATACAGTTGATCTCTGCGACAGAGCCGCCGGACAGGTTGGACACGAAGTCCTCCTTTCGTTGCTTGTAGCTGGCGGAATTCGACATGACCAGCTGCAGAAACTGCCAAGCCTCAATACATGCTAAGAGTCCAAGTTGCGCTCAGGCCAAAGAACAGTGGAAGGGGAAAAGAGATAACGACACCTGTCAAAGTTGACAAGTGATGTGAAAGCTCAGCCTCGCTGGTGATACCTGGTCTCCGACAAGAGGGGACCAGGCTACCACTACTTTAGCCAGCCAATAGGACACAACGGCCCGCGCCCGGCTAGGTATCACGTGGCCCCCGACCAACGACACGCTGGCACCTACAATTTCCATTCAGCCCCCGTAAACGAACGGATACGTCGACAAACTCACATTTCGACACATCGAATTATCGAGACCAATGATTCCGGTGCTGTAGCTTTGTAGTACGACGCCTCATTCAGGCCTCCATGCGGTTGAGGCCAACCAAGAGCGGGCTTGTCGCAACGGACGCAGACCTCTCGACGCCTAAAGCAAGCCGCTTTCCTTTGTTCATTTGCGTGGCAAACATGCACCCCTACCTATCCGTACTCATGAAAGCGATGCGTCAGCGCCGGAAGGCTTTTTCTTTGTGAGAAGTGCTCTGAAGTCAGAGTATGTTGGCGGGTGTGCAGCCGTCAGGATTTTCTTTTCTTTCAGCAAACGCCATTTCATTCCAGCGAATATAATGACTACTCTCCGCGAAGCAGGAGACCGATCTGGTTCCGATATGTTAATCATCCTTCTTCTACAGCCTCTTCTCGAGCTTAAGAACTAAAAGACCTGGCTTTCCGCGTTACAGCTTTCCCGTTATCGCTGAGTTCATTAGCGTTTGTGAACACCTTTGTGTGTAAAGCCATACTATCTTTGTCAACTCAGTCATGACAACGACCGCATCAGAGGCTCGGCCCCGTCCCGCCATAGAGCCTATACGAACCACTGGTCCTGACCTGACTTCCCGATCTTTGCGAGCATGCATGGCCTTCAAGAGTCCTGCTTGGTCTGCCTCGCCACTGTCGCCTCACAGCCGCCATCTTCCAGGGCTTCAAGATGCGAGAGAAGAACAGATGCGGCAGTATGACAAGATGGCTGTTGACCGGCTGGAACCGCGAAAGCGTGATTCTCCCAAGCTGGAGCCGAGCCTCCGCAACGTCTCCCTAAGACCTATCGCAGAGCTGGCCCTCCCAACCCCGAGCACGCTACCAGCTCGACGCTCTCCCCTTTCCGCACCCCTTTTCGCCCCGCCGGTCTACCGCCGACCGTCTATTGTGGAGGAGACTAGAAACATGCTGCTTCATGAACCAGATATTGATCGAGGTGAACGTCTTGCACAGGCATATGAGCGCAGACAGTCCGCCCCTGGCGGCATGCTTCACGCCCGAGCTATGCAACTCGCGCGGCAACGAGAACATCTCCGCCGACGAGGTTTCGTTGGCCCATACAGGCCGCGTGAGACAGAGTTGTTGGTGATGCCAGTAGAACTTCGTCGTCTTTCTACCATGCCTTCACGCGATGCAGAGCCGCCCTCGCCCTACCCCATTGAAAAACGCCTGACTACCCGCGTGGTTGTGCATTCTCGTGGCCGGAAACCGCTGGTTCTGACGAGAACGTTTGATCTGGATGAGTTACGAGCCACACTTCCAAGAACAAGCCCAGTCGATGATGTTTACCAAGCTCGACGGGCATCAGTCGCGACTCTCCAGCCCCCATCCACCAGCACTCGACCATCCTCGCCTGGTTTCGCAAATGAAAGACGTCACTCGTATGGCGCTCTTCCCGGATTGGATCCCAATCGCCCGTCGGCGTTTGAGAGAAGGGGCTCTCGCCAAGGGTTGTCTCCTGTTGCCATGCGTAAGCTACCCTATATCATGTTGTCCGAACAACAACACCATAGATTCACGAACAGGCCATTGTCAAGTTAACACCTCTGACTTCTTTTAGATCTTGAATATGCGCGCACATATCTGCCTGTTCTGGCAGCCATCATTCTCTCCGAAATTGTCCGTCCTGGTGATACTATCGAGCTTCCACTTCCACACCCTCGGGCCTGGGAAGACACAGTCGCCTATGTTTATACAGGCCGTGTTGCCCTTACGGAGCCGATCAGACAGAACATCATGTACCTAGGAGGTAAGGTTTAATGAGAACAAGAGCATTGAGGTTGAGGGATGGTCATTTGTGGAAGGTCCTGTGGTCTCGTCTGATGGAACAATTTGAAGGATTGGAATCAGACCTTGGGAACTGTTTTTTCTACTTCTCGTGGTTCATAAGGCTGCTGGAGGATTACCTAGCAATTCAATTGCTTGGCACGTCGTTGATTTCTGTATACCGTAGTAATTGTAATTGACCATAATACTTCAGTTCTCACGGCCCCGGCCATAGCCGTCAGTGACCAAAAACCAACCTCTGGGGTATCGGTGGGCCAAGCAGATGACACTGATGGGCAAACGGGTTAAAAACCTTTGCTGCTGGACTGCAAGCATTACCTGGAATATAAGAGAACTCATATATCCGTAGTATCCAGGTTAATGCTGTGATTTACAAGATCTTGTCCGGGTCGCTGCCATGCTCTATCCGCCTCTATGATTTTTGATGATGATGATATTTAATTATTTACTACATACTGACTCGTGTTTCTTTCACTCTGAGCGCCTTGATGTGGTAGAGTGACTTTGGGGAGAATCTGACCGGAGACATCGGGAGATGGGCTGGTGTCTTAGACATGTATCACCTCAAATCCAACCTCGGTTGATGGAGGCGTCAGGACCCTTGGGCTGTGTGGCCTGGAAGATGTTAAACCATCATATGATGATGGTGTCATCGATTCAGCTGTTTGGAATATTCACATGTCTCGGTCTGGAGCTTCTTGTATATATCACACGATGCGAACTAGTTCGCTGAATCAAGACGGAAGAGATGAGGTCTAGCGACAGCAAGACATCCGACGGCTTGCGCACCACCGTCCCCTCCCCCACACAGTATCGTCGCATCTCCGCTGCCGCTGCTGACACGAACACCCCAACAAGCATGACAACTTTGGAGACGGCGCCATGCACGCATGGTCTGCAGAATGCACGCTCGGACGAGCCCTCTAGAGCCACGCCCCCGACCTTGGTACCGCCCACCCTCTAGTAGTCCGGCCCGGTTGGAAAGGTACGTTTGAGGCCGTAGGTACAGTAGCTAGGTAGGTTTTCTTCAGTAGGTTAGTTAGCGCAGCCTGGCATGCTAGGCAATCGACTTTGAGAATGGTGGGATCCGTTGCAAGAAACATCATGCAGAGCCGACCAAGAAGAAGAAAGCATCGCGCCATTGGATGATGCATTAGCTATTTGCGGCTTCAACCTGTGCCATATTTGTACTATTTGTACTCCGTACTGCGGGTATTCTCATGAAGCGAGAGTTCATACGTAGAGTTCTGTCAAGGGTCACTGGCTCAATGGTCCGGCCCGGGCGGCTACAGCGGCTTTGGACAGGTCAAGCGCCCACCTCCGAACAGTGTATGGACGATGACCGACCGATGGTAAAGCGGTCGCCGTCGCAGCTTTCGGGCAGGCCTTGAGAGCGAAAACGGTGCCTCCAGTCCGTGTTCGCACAGTAAGATACGTAGCCCGTTAACTAGCCGGATGCGAGCGTGCGTCATATCACTACGCTGAAGGGCAAGCGCTCAAAAGCTAGCCCGAGAATGGAAGAGAGAGAACAACGCGGGAGAAGAGGCGTTCTTGGAGACGAAGGGCCGGGGTGGAATTCGCTGCAGAATCACGGTCTCGTCCCCTAAGATCCGAGTCCTTTCTTGCTGTAGCCATCTCGCACCATTCGCACCATCGCACCAAGCGCAAGGATCTCAAGCGTCGTTACTGTTGTCTTGGTGTGCCTAAGTAGCTGAGGAGTCCGCTCTCCGTGGTTGACGATGCGACGCCTCCGGCCGATAGCGACCTGCAGCTAAGCAACATGGAGATAGCGGCTACGCGATGATGAGCGAAAGGATATAGCGATCCAAGGACTACGAGAAGGAGGCAAAAATCGTGCATTCTCGGCCGGGTACATGCTGTCCAGTGGTTGCGCCATTACTTGTCTCTTTTCCATTCGTGATGCAGGAGAGAAAACTGAAAGAAGCTACCTTTAATTTAGGCAGTGGTTGAGATAAAGAAGCTGCCTCGAAGTTTGTGCCTTGCTGATTTGTGCAGATCCCGCCTGACGGAGGCACTGGAAGATCTCAAGTTGCCTCATCAGGCAACATCCAATGTACCAAGAACCTGGAAGCTTTGGCCGGGCATCCCTGGAAAACTCTAGGTACCTTGTGCTCTTACTAGGTAGACATCGTCGTTTGAACGAAACAACAAATCGCTCACGATTGGACACCTGGAGGATATCCCCATTGCGCATTGCAGTTTGCACGAGTTCCCACATGCTGGCCAAGCCTGTTGCGGCAAAGATGAGGTGGAGGAGTTCGTCATATTCATCAGCGAGGGATTTCTTTTTTTGCTGTGGCTGTGCATTCAATATCCTGCGATAATTACTGATTATACACTAGGAATGTTACTTTCAAAGACCGTCTCAAACCCTGGTCCTGCCCACAGTCGTCGAGGTTTTGCCGTTCCTACATACCTAGACTCAAATGTCCCGTGCCATCCCTGTTGTTGCTGATGGATGTCCGGCGATATCATCGTCGAAGAGGGAATGGCTGAATGGGCCACCTACCAGGGTCAGCAGGGTGGGAGAGCAAGGACAGCTCCGATATGATGCATCAGCACAGCCCGTTACATGGCCAGTCCAATCCGCACATGTCATTTGCCCAGTGACTTGGCTAACATGTGGCTAACCGTCTTCGTGGGGCCAGTTTGCGAGTGTCATGATACTCTTACTTGGTAGCTTGGGATGGGGAGGGAGCTCTGGAGAAAATCTCTCGCTGCCACTGAGATTGGCCCTTCTTGTTTCTGCAAATGAGCGCTCCCGGAGGATTTGCACCCAGGACCTGCGTCTGATGATGCAGGCCAAAGACGGACGAGGGGGCATGCCCGATTGTGGGGGAGCATCGGCCCTTTGTTGTGTTGGATTACGTGCTTGAAGATCATGGCATAGTCTAACTACTTCAACCCACAACAAACGCAGATGTACTCCCGCTGTGGATAACATATATAGATCCTCGTACGGCTAGCTAACGACAGTTCGCGGGTGCCATGTTTACTAAACTGAGATCTCGAGCTCCTCCACACGGAAACGTCGGGGTGGCTTACGAATCGACCCTGTCTTTCACGACTGAGACAGATACCTCGAAGCAACACACGATGCTCACATCGCCTCTGGTAAGCCATGGTAAGCCATTCAAGTTTCTACTGCACATACCAGGAGACAAGATGTATCGAGGTACGCGCCGGCATTGATCGTGTGCTCATGGCACCTATCATCTCGAGGCGGCCCAATGACGGTCATAGAGCATCTGTCAGATGTTGCGTGCAGATAGTAGAGCCCCAACAACCTCCCGCCACCATCCTCGACAACCTGCATCGTGCAGAAGGGCCTGTTGTCGCCGCCGCCGCCGCCGCCGCCGCCTCCATTTGTATCAACCGTCTGTGCGTGTGCAGAAGAGGAGGGGGAAGATATCACGAACGACAACTGACCATGGCGACGACGATGCTGACAAGGAGCAGTCGCAGCCATGGTCGTCGCTCACACCTCCAGACAGACTTAAAGGATTCGGCTAGCCACACATGTAGGTACCTTGCGTCGTCTGTCTCACAACATTGTCTCACAGCATGATATGTGAGTGGATGGCAGAAAACCCCGCGCCAAAGAGGAGCAGTCATATCGAGCCAAGCGAGGCAGCGGCCGATCCCCTTCCAGCGCGATGCTTGGCTTGGCTTTGCCAACTCTAGTCCAAGATTTAGATACTCAATGGCGTCTATCCAGCATCGGCCCTCCAGTTAACATCATCAACCCCCCCTCCAAACAGCCTCATTACGTACCCGCTTTGCTCCGACTTCACCTCGCAGCGCTGGACTAGCTCACAAGCCCGCTCCGTCGTTCACCGAAGTCCTGCTGCGGAGATGGTAATCAGCCCTGTCTTGGTTTTGGTCGATGAGGAGGGGAAGCGGAGCCCACGATGCAACGACTGTGGGGGGCGTCCAGGTTGTTGATGAGAGCAGAGCTCCCCCTGTTCTGCAACTCATCGCGACCCGAACTAGGGCCGCGTCGACGACGGGGGACCCGCCAGCGATGCAACGGTAATGAGAGAAGCCCGGAAATGACAGAGTGGTTGGAAGCATGTTGATCACGAACCACGAGTCGTGTTTTGACTTTGAGTCGCATTGCCTAACGGGGCAGGACCCTGGATATCTCGGGCCTCATCTGTACTCAGCGTCGTCCCTACTCAGTAATTTTTTAACTTTGTGGCGACCTCTCTCGTCATCATCGGCACTTGTTGAGATGTGGGAGTTCGAGCCCTAACCAAAGATAGCACAACTAGACCCAGGATTTGTTCTACACATGTACTGTACCACACTTCAACAAAACTGAGGTTACATCTAGACAAGGCTATTCAGACCCTCTGGGCTGTCTCACTCCCCCCATCTCGAAGTACCTAACAACACGCTTAGTGGTGTTGTGGATCTTCGTGTCACCCATCCACTAGGCAGATGGTAATCCCAGATCCCATCTCAAATCCCATTTTGGCTAGGGCTGCCCATCAATAACCTTCAAGCCATCATCAACGACACCATATTAATCTAGCGAACTAATGGGATTTTTTCTTTTCTAGGTGTGCTTACTGGGCGTATCTGCGCCATTATGTCCCGCGTAATGGTGTTTGGAGCTGTCAGATACATCTCAATCACAACATGGTCAGAGGAACCAAGTTATTGTCAGAGTTAGGAGTGTAGATACTCCAGTGTTTCCATTATCAAAGTGTCTCACATGTCTTGGATGTGGCCCCCATAGTCCAGACGATCCCGAGTCTTTCCCTTTTTGCTATTTTTGCACACCACAATTAGAACAGAAAAGCCTCCATGGTCCAACCCATCCCCAATTTGTTACAAGACGAGAGACGACTTGAGCTCGGGCTTCATCGGCAAGTCAAGCGGCCAGTGGCCACCACAGCTCTTGACTGCCTTTCGCCCACCAAAGTTAGGCCCAGCAAAGCTCGCGTAGAGGTCATCGAGTGTCAATCATCCGCCTTGGAAATATCCCATTCCAGGCAGGAGACACTTCGCAGAGCCTCTTCAGCGGCCGTCGACCGGGAAAAGCGTCTTCGTCGTCTCTCATGTGGAAAGCAAAACTTTTGCCCAGCCCCCCTCCGCCTGTTCCAGGCCCATGACTCCAGTCCGTCCTTTTTTTGGTGGTTGTGGTGTGATGTGAGTTGTGGTCGAAAAATCTCAAATTCCCAGTGACCTAAATGGTCCAGTACATAATTGAAAACATTGCTCATGGCCTCATCAAAGTCGTTTCGCTGCCAGGTCACATTGCCCGGCACTCGCCGCTGATTGAAGTCTCGTTCATTTGCAGCTTGGTATCTTCCGGCGTTATTGCCAATGGCGTATGCACCCGTATAGGCATATACGATGTGCTCGAGTCGTAGGCGGCATAGCCGCTCTTCTCCTCCCATGCGCCACATTGCACTATCCGTCCTTGCGCTGGTCGTCCCTTCTGACGAGCGTTGTAGCGGATGAGTGAACCCTTTCCGGGGGGCGTCTTCAAAACAATCGAGGGCTGCGGGGCCGGAGCCAACCGCTGCTCATCATTGGTATCTCCGTCGGCTCGGCTGCCCCAGGACGTCTGCAATCATCCTTGGTTAGCAAAGCGATTGTGATAAGTGACAATTTGGGACGTACCATATTAAGAGTCACCAAGGCGTACAGCTTGACCAGTCCGTGGAAATACCCAAACACGACCGACACTGGTAGGAATATGACGTCACTGGGGTTTCGGAGAAACAGGCCCATAAGCTTGACCACCTTGGTAAAGGCAAACATGAAGATAAATTGAGACCAGAAAGCGTATCGGCGGCTCTGGATATCCAAGTCTGCCGTCGCCCACCAGCACGAGACGAGAAGAAGAGGATCGACAACAAAAGCCAGGGAGGTGAATGTTGCGATGTGTAGGGAGTAGGTGCACCACCATTGCTGCCTGTGTCTGATGTTAGCAAAGCTCCTCCGCAATCCCGAAGATTTTGTCACTCACTTCCAGATGAATCGCTCAGTAACCAAGCTGGTCCAGTTGCTTCGCCAGTTGCTTCGTGCCCAGCGCGAGCACTGGTACAAAAACTTGTGGCTATTCTCCAATGTCGTCTCAATTTCACATTCCTTCTCATACTGAATCCAGGTCTTCCACTGGTGGCTGACCAGCCAGCGAGTCACAAAGTTGTCGTCATCCGCGTTCAGAATCCACTTTCTCCACTTCTCGTTCTTAAAGCCGTGGAGGAAGTCATGACTAGAGAGAATTTCGGAGCGATAGGCGCCGGTCCGGCCTGACATACAAGAGGTACCGCCATCGATGTTGTGCGTGGCCGAGATCTCAAAGTTGCGGCGCTCGATATATGCTGCACCCAGCCAGTTCCAGGCTCGGGTTGACCAAGGAGCCTCGTGCTCTCGTCGAACCCGCTGACAAGTTCCGACACCACCGATCTGGGGGTCCTCAAAGGGGGCCAGGATCCAGGGCATGAGAGTGGAGGGCCAGGTCACATCGTCGTCCGCCATGATGGTAATGGGGGTTTCGACCTTGGGAAGAGCCTCGCATACCTGAAGACGTTTATTGGCGATGGGGGTATCAAGAACGCGGACTTTGGGGAAAGCCAGAGAGTCAGCTAGTCGCTGAAGGCCCTTTCGCTTGTCATGCGTGGTGACCAAGATCAGCTCAGCCGGCTCGCAAGCCAGAATGCTCTGGAGAGAAGGGCGAAGCTCCTCGAAGGCGTTGTGGATGGTGGGAATAACCACAGTAACATCTTTGCTGGTGAATGTTGGCTTGTTCGGGATAGGCTTAGACTTGTACGTCCAATGACTGACGCATTGGACTATAAGACGGAAATAGCGATGAATCCTAAAAAGACATCAGGACCCGTCGGTAGTGAGGTGGAATAGCCTTGTGTGACTAGTAGAGGCTGAGGATTTGGGTCATCCTTAGAGACCACATGAGAGTTTTACGGTGTCCAGGAAATATTGAACTCGTAGGGCAAGGCGTAATATCAACTTACCACAGTCCCCAAAAAAGGTAGATCCAGAAGGTAGTCGAATACCAGAAGTTAAACGACGGCATCGAGAAAGATAGTGGTCCCGCAAAGCTCGGCAGGGGGCTTCGCCCGAAGTTTTCGGTCTCAGGCTCAAACATGTTGATTCTGAGAGAGGTACTGGAATCCAAGAGAGTTCGGTTGGCGAAGGGTGCTGTTATCCCCACCGCAGCAAGAAGGAATTGTTGTGATACACGGTGACTGTTGATAGCTGCCGTCCAAGACGAAGAACCACGACTCTTTAGAGCTCTGTTGCCGGCAGTGATGCCGATGCTGCTGCTACAGCCCCAGAGCTGAAGCTTGACGGAGAGATGAAGCAGGACTAATCGAACGAAGGTGAGGAGGAGTTTATGATATAGAAGGATGAACTCGGGTCTCGTGATCCGAGATTGACAGTGATTCACTGTCCAAGATGGCTGAGGTGAGGTGAAAGTGAATCAGAGACGCTGGAAGAACCAAGGCAAACACTATGCACCAGACACACACTCGTACCGCTGCAAGACTCGAGGAACCGGATGAGGGCCAAGACAGTATAATACACAATGAGGGAAAAGGGACCTATTCAGACACGGCCATGATAGGAGGAATTGGCCGATAGAAGAAGAGCGAGAAGGAGGAGAAGAGGTAGTGGCGATGATAACGGCTGGGGTCGAGATGGGGAATGGGTCTGCGATATATACCTATGCCAAACCACATCCTCAAAACGGGCTATGCATGAACATGGAGAAGAGAGGGTCCTTGAGGCCAGCCCTGGGCCATCGTAGTGTGTACCTAGTTGCTGGTTGTGGTGGCACACTGGTAGGGCGGCAACAGCGTACAGACAAGCGCGCGAGCTCTGTCAAGATTGATCTGGGTCTGGGCAACGCACAAGACGGCAGGGGTGCACTGGGTCCTGTGCTCATTGCATTAGGACCAGTGGGGAGCGAGGGGTTGGAGGGTTGGAGGGACCCATGTATTGCGGCGGCGGCTCGACTTGGGATAGAGAGGACACAACTACAGTATGTAGCTAGTTCGTAGCGCAGATGGGGTTGAAGGAGGGGGTGTGCTGAGATTGGAGCGTTGTGTGCGAGAGGCGTCAACGCCGACCCCGGCCGCTCGACTACCAGGACCGGTGTTTTTCTTGTTGTTCTGTTGTTGCTACTGCAAGGCGTCGACAAATACTGGAGCGAGCGAGTGGAGAGTCGCCTGTAGATACGACGGGCACGCAGGTTTGTGGACGCGAGTGAACCTCAGAGCCTTGTACTGGATACTCCAGCACGGCCGTTGGCTTCTCTAGGGCTCGATGCATCATGGCGCGGGCTCTGGGCTGGCGCATAAGGGCCACGTCTCGTGCCCGCTGGCGGCCCATGGTATAGTCAATGGCCAGTGCTGCTCGGCCCGCGACGCACATCATGGTCTTGGTCGTTGTCATTCTTTGCCTCCGGGGGTCCAGTGGCAGGGTTTCCAATAACCCTCAATGGCGTCGATGGCTACGGGCGGGAGAGGGACATGGGACCTGGCTCGTGTTAGCGTGTGGATCTCTCCTCTTGCTGGCGCGAGTGAGGACAAGCCAAAGCAAGACAGCCACTCAGCATTGACTGGGTGAGGCTTCTGGTGGGGA
This sequence comes from Fusarium cyanostomum, assembly GCA_014824385.1. Lineage (NCBI taxonomy): Eukaryota > Fungi > Ascomycota > Sordariomycetes > Hypocreales > Nectriaceae > Fusarium > Fusarium cyanostomum. The sequence goes on from JABCKW010000471.1 coordinate 45,143, forward strand.
GTGGATTAGTAGCTGGAGGCTTGTGCGGAACAAAGACCTTGGGGGACTGTCCTTGAGGTACCAAGGGACCTGCAACATTGGTGCGCAATCTCACTTGGGGACATGCCAGCGCGTCCGCAGCTCATTCGTGGTAACTTGTAAGACGGACATGCTCGTCATGTCGGTATCTCACCAAGATGGCGTCTGCGTCTGAGGCCCAAGGTGAATCCTGTGGAATCCAGCAGATAAACAAACAGCGGATGCGGGACTGGATGCAGACCCCTGTGGTTAAGTTGACATGTCGAGAGAGGACGAGACGCGCATGGACCCATTGGCCAACCAGCAGTGGCGAGATGAAGACGATTGACAAAAAGGCAATTAGATATCAGATATCATGGGACGCACTCCGTGGATGCAGGAACTAGGCTCTTGACGCGCCAGCTACTGTACGGAGCACGGAAATAGGCAGATCAAAGGTGAGAAAATGGACATGTCATGTACGTTGAAGAGCGATATCACCCAAGGTGGCTGAGGGAGTCAATGGCGGGGAACTGGTACCTGCCGTGCCATGCCTTGGTTGGCTCTTACCATGAGACAGTATGGATGTCTGGTTTGTCTACTTACTACCTTACCTTTCTCTGATGCTCTAATCTAGTATATGCACACGAGTGCTAAATCCCGAGCATGACTAGCCGGGTATTGGTGTTGGACGGGATGGATGGGAGTTGGAGTATGAAAAGAGAGGGAAGTGCGATTCGTAAGGTACCTAGGTAGGTAGGTAGGTAGTGGAAGGAATGAGCTCAGTAGGTAGGTAGGTACGTAACAATGCCCGCATAACTTGAACATCTGGGTCTCAACTTCGCGCGCAACCTGACTAGACTGCCATCTACATCCTACATTTGCACGAACTGGATACCACAAGCATGCTGCGTTGGTACCTAGACGATCTATTTTCCTCCTCCAGTATCAACCACCCTGGAGTGATATAGGCAACCTACTCGAGTAATGGACTGACTCGCAAGACAGAAAGGATAGCCGTGCCCTATCTGCGCAGGACGAAAGAGCTGGCAACACGCATAGATGAAGTGGCCAGGCAAAATGCATCATCACATCACATCGCATTGTCTTGCTTCCGAATTGTTGAGATTGGATTCGCTTCGCCCATACGTCCGCCACGTTGCCGTCCAGTGGCACCCGCAGGGACCAGCGGCCGATTATGCTGTAGCAGACCGGCCTGGAGAAAACAACTGCGCAAACTGCAGATCGTGCACCTTGGCAGCAGAGGCAGGGTTGCAGTAACTGCGGGCCTTGCCCTGTCTTGTCGGTTGATGAGATTGAAAAGAGCTTGGGAGGCTGCATCATCTCTGCGGCCCTGGCCTATTTCTCTGGCCGTCTCTGGCCTGCATCTGCAGCATCGGAGCGGACGGTGCACGGTGCAACGCACCAAGGGCCCATCCAGGATCCGTGGGCATTGATCCGTGGGTAAAGATGGACGATATGGCTTGGCTACTTGGCTACACGGAGTACTTGGGATGAGATTGGGGGCATGGGGCATCCACGTCGTGCGGCTTGGCTTGGCTTGAGCGAGCGAGTGTAAATCCAACCTGCTCTTGGTTGCTCGCGCCTGACCCCGGCACATCTTGAATTCTGGATCTGAGATTGGACCCCCTCTCATCAAGACAACAAGACAGACGCACACTCATGCGGTTGGTTGGCCTTGGACACATACTTATCAATTTACTTGACTGACGATACGGACAGAGAGACGTGCTCGATTGCGGATGGACCGTAACGCCGAAATCACACCATACCTCATTTCGCGACACCTACTCGACTTCGAACCCACATCACCCGTCGTTGTCACTGCTCAGTGGCGTTTCTCTCAGAGACAGGGCTGTTTGTATAGTCTCATGTACGACAGTCAAGGCGGGGCCACAATGCCTGGGGGGCTAGATGGTCATCATCGGCTCCAGCCCATCAATGCCAAGGGAACCATGAAGAAGAAGAAGAGTCTGCCGCTATCCTACCGCAGTAATGCCATGCAAAAATGGCTCAGCAACCAACCATGGATACTCGTACACCTGTGCGAAATCGATTGCGACGGAGCCCCTAGCGGCATGTCAGTCATCACCTGCTCCAGTTGGTGCAGTCGCCTAACACACATTGCCTAGTGACAGCCGCAAACCCTCCATTCCCTCACGACCGGCAGAAACGGAGCCACTCCTCCTCACCCTGCCTTGCCTGTCCCTGCGAAGCCCCTCTCTTCCGTCAGCGCGCTGCTAATTGCTGCTCCGTCGATGCTCAGTCGCTCACCAAACTCGCCAGATCCCGAGTCCTTGCCGAATCCAATCTAGGCTGGCGCGTGTGCTACAACGTGGTGGACTATTACGCACATTCGCCCTGTTAGGATCCTGCGATCACTATCAACCTGCACTTGTTGGTCCGAAGCCAAGTCAGGTCCAACGCGGCGCGACGCAGCTCGACTTTTCAGGCAATCGCTGCCCTCTAGAGGCTTCTTGTAGAGCATCGGTCATGTCATATCGTCTTGGCTAGGCAGCTCGAAGTTGATTCAACTCACGACACCGAACCGAACCGACCCCTCAATGGAGTTGCTTTGGAGACTATCGTGAGACAAAGCCACCATTAGGTCCGCAGCCATCGGAGAAAGGGTGCTGCTGATCCTCCAGTTCAGTGATTTGGTCTTCATCAAGAATGAAGCATTACAAGGCTCGCGGGCAACGGACGAACGACCAACGGCCTTTAAGCCGATTCGGATGGCTGTGGGTCCGGCCTTTTGATTGTTTCACAGGTTGACCTGAGGGAGTCTGCCCATCATCAAGCTTGGAGGGATCCCCACTGCACCCCGATCCTGATCCCGCTCGCGCTCGTTTTGACCCTCAATCCTCTCGCTCGCACGTCGACTTTTGCCGCTATGGACCCATTGTCATATTCATGGGCACATGCTCGAGGTATTTCCCCCTCCCGCATATCTTTAGCACCATTGCCACCACGCAATTTACGCTGAGAAGCTACCCCGGGCGTTCATTCAAGATATCAAAAGCCTACTTGAGGCACATCAAGAGAAGGGAGGCTGACGATGAGTTGTGATCTCATTTCCCATGTGCGAAGGATCGAAGCAGATCTCGCTGCCGTTGTTTTGCTAGTGCACAAAACGGGAGTGAAGACTGTGCAGGAGCCAGGATAGCCCTAGCTTCGCTTCGAGGCCAGGGTGATCGACTCCGCAGGGGACACACGGACTGTGGAAGCACGGGACATCTGCTAAACCAACGTCGGCAGAGGTTGCACTCTTGAAACCGACTACGTCAGGCGTATCAGGTCGATTGTTGGCTTGGTGACTTTCTCTATGGCATCTAACGTACCTCATAGCAATTGGACTTATGTGGCAAAATATTATCCATGTGGGATGTGCACTGTTCAGACCTTCGCGATTTCACACCCTTGTTCTTTAACATCATCTGCTAGGCTCAGCCCTTGAGTCGAACATGACGGCTACCTATTCAAAATTCTCTTGAAGAGCTTCTTGAACGGATAATCTAGGGCCCTCCCCGCCAGTGCGAACCTCGTCTACCATCGATATCTTATGCATAGGCATGTGAGTATTTCATCAAGTGATGTAATGAAGGCATACCAACTTGATGCGCACACCGACTGCGAACATCAACTCTATGCTGGAAATAAGGCCATGGCTGGGATTGATTTCGTGCCTATATTTATTAGCCGCCAAGCGCACATGCATGAGCATTGCAAGACTCAGATAAGCACGGACAATGAGTTCTCAGGAAAGCATGCGGGATAATTCCAATCCAGAGCATTTGCGATTAAAAAGCTGGACTGAGAGAAGTTTAGCTCGCGTGCTTGCTCCGAAGTTCAATCTCATGTCAGGATGTTGTGGTTACTTGGAATCAGCACGACTCTTGAGGCCTTATACGGCATGCCTTGCCGAAATACCTCCTTTATCCTGGACACTTCGTATTCAACTCCTGTCCCTTGCCTGGCCAGCAATGGGCGGGCTCAATACTGCGATGCTAATGGTGATGCTGGCTCGCTATCGGCCCCAAGCTCTTGGAAATCGGAAACGTGTAAACAGGCTGTATGAAGATGATGCCGCTCGCTTAATTTCACTTACAGATCCATGTGCGGTTTCCCCTCTAATTTGTCGTCAATCCCAGACAAGTGGCCTCGATAAAGAGCAACATGGAGAGGTGGGGCTTAATAGCTTTACGGGGAAGCACAAGAGTGCTGCCGGAGTAGCTAACGGAACGAGCTCGTAGCCTGCGAGCGGTCATCGTGGGTTTCATCATTAATGACTGATTGCCTGGCGCTAAGCACCTCTTTCTGTAGGTGGAGATGAGGTCTTCTCCCACTTCCTAGGGTTCCGATGTGCAGTCAGGCGTATGAGTGGAGCAATTGATGTGAGGTGTCGAACAAAATGGCCGACATATGTACATGACCTCTCATTTCTACTTACGATTGAGAGGAAGGTCAACAAAGTTCCCTAACCGCTAATCATGCAGTGAATGTGCCGGCCAAGGCGGCTCTGGACTACCTCGGATGCCCTAACACCTGTTTCAACGGGTTGGATGTCAAGATCCCAGGACCTGCTTAAGGACTCTACTCGAAGTGCTAAGAGGTATGGCCTATCGTTAGTCAATTTGCGAGGATACTACTTGGTAAAGTATCGTGAAGAGGACACTATGGGTTTGAAGTTTCAGCTTACATTATGTGCAGAGCTCACATCGAGAATGTCGATAGGCCTACTCTCTCTCTCTCTCTATCTCTATCTAAAAGTACGCCTGTAATTCGACTTCAGCCTCCAAGTAAGGCACTGCTACGAGGCATATCTAACAACCCTGCTTTGACTGGTATCCATGAGGGGATTGGGCGAGCCATTTTAGTGGACACATTTGCTTACCGAAGTCCTGTACGAAGCCTCAGTTGACTCTTTAAATCCTAAGCTGGAGCTGGAGTCGGACTTCGGACCTAACGAGCTCCTGACTACTAACCAGCGGAGTGACCGCGGGCTGCATAGAGTGCTATTTCTGCCTCGGCAAATCTTCCATAATAGCCCTCTGTAACTGCACGGAATGTTACAATATTGGCAGACCTGATGAATAGCAACAAGAAGGGCAAAACTCGGCTCCAGGAAACAACTCAAACGGGGAATTTCGAGACAGCTAGTGGGCAAAGGAGCAAGCTGAAGCACTGGCCGCGGACGAGAGTGCTGCATGGGCACGACCAAATGCCCGCGAACGAATCTAGCTGAACTAGAAGCTGACAGTTAACACCCATCCTGTCATTATGATACAGAACGGCGAGAGAAGAACTTCTGGAACTTCCGGAGAACGACACCGACCTTCCGGGATGCCAAAACATGGGTGTGCCGGATAAGGCAAGGCACGATTGAAGGAAAGCGAAAGTAAACCAAGCTTGGGATGTTAGGCAAGGTAGCTTCTATTACACTCGAAGGGCATCCGCACTATGCATTAGAAGTACCCACACCGCAACATGGCAATGTGACAAGAGGTTGATGGCCAGCAGAAGCACAATTTGAAACCCGACAATTTGATGCTGAACGGGATGGCGGTGAGCGGCCCGGGGAGGCTTGGGGCTAGAGGACGGGCCAGGCCGCATCTAATCTGGGGAGTCTCCATACCGGTCACAGATATCTGACGATCATGCCCTGAACATGATATCTCTGTGTGAACGAGGAATCTTACGGATAGAGACAACATGGCTGGGTAGACCGTGGAGCACTGACACGAGAAGCTCAATCCCGGTCTGCTTGACGTAGCACGGACCGGGTGTTTGCAATGCCTCTGCACATGGCCCCAGTTCCCTACCAACGCGGTGGGACCTAATGGAAGGGTTCCATTGCATTTTTTCTGTGCAAATGACAACTGCTTCACTCAGAGTGATGTGGCTTCTGGGATTCCGAATAAAGCGGAAACACACAGCCTGATCAGGGCTTCAGCAAATATCCTTGTGTTCGAATTGCCATCTAAAGGAGATGCTTGACACCACAAGCCTTTTGGTTCCTAACTAAAAGACGGGTCGTCAATGGGTGGAGACGAATGCTCTACTCGCTCGAGATGTTTTGTGTCTATGTTGGCTTCAGGGAGGGGGAATTTGAGATGGATGAGATGGAAGCTCCCCACCCGGGATACCGCAATGGGATAAAGTGAGGGGTGGCGACAGACATTTAATTGCCAGTGAAATTTCACTTGAGCTAAAGATTGCCAGATTGCCAGATATCACCGGCTATTTCAACTTTGAAGCCTCTATCTGGAAGAAGCGATGTCGTTCGGTCGTGTCAGCTTGGAGAATGACGAGAGGTATTTGGAAGGGAACAATGCGCTGGGTGGGTTAAATTACGTGGACCAGAGACAACAGCATGACGACGAGAGCGAGAACTAGTCGAATGGAACCAACTCGTCATCCGGCATCGTCATAATTCAACCTCGCCGCGGTTTCCACCCAGTAAGAGGGAGGAGTTGCTCAGCGTCGCGGGACAACCGACGCCGCTCGTCGGCGCCGTGGCGCAGATCGAAGGAGACCGCTCTGAGGCTTGCTGGATAGATATGTGAAGAATGGCGATGGTACTGACACGGTTCAGGGTATGAGGAGAAGAGATATTCCAAAGAAGTTGGGAGCGCTTCTGGGGAGAACGAGTGTCAAATCCGTATTTGGTCCTCGTGACCTCATGAGTTTCGTCCGGGGTTGGGAACAGTGACGAGGGTCGCAAGGGTTCTGACAAGCTGAACTTGACTACGGATGCCCGGGCAGTCTGGAGATAAGGGATCTCCGACAGACGGGGCAAACATGTGCTTGTTCCTGCGCGGGCGGATATATTGACAGGCTGTTGGCGTACTCCGTAGGCGTTCATGAAGACGCCGGTAGAAAGGCTGTCATCGACTCTCGGGCCTGCGATAACGTGGCTGTTGGCTGACACTACGCTATGAACGCGCAACTCTCTTCCTGCACCGTCAGTGACATGAACTGTCGGTCGAGTTTGGCCTAGAGCGGATGATCGGCGATTAGTGCCAAGGGGCAAGGGGCCGAGAGCAGGCCGAGCCAGGTTCGAGGCCAAGATGCGGATTGCCGTCAAATGAATGAATTCGTCTTTCATCTAAAGAAAAGACTGTGACAGGCTGTTGGTGTCCACCGATTGGGGGCACAGCGATGTCATTCAGTGGTGGATGGAATGGGAGGGAGCCCAGGCTTAGTTACTCCGTTACCCGGCTTCGAGACGAGATTCCTTGTCGCAGTTGTTACAGGGCCGTCCGCAGTAGAGAGACAAAACCCCGCAAACAGATGGTTGCTAGGCGATCCGGGTGAATCAGAGTGATGGATCATCGATGATGTTATTGTCGGATTGACTGTGATGAAACAATGATGGAAGCGGTATATCTGCGACAGATCTACAGCGTACAACGGCCACCGACTGAAGAGGGCTTGGAGGGCGGCTTCGTATTTGCGACCACCACCTTTATCTGAGACGGGCCGATGAAGCTACTGACGGACTTTATCGCAGTTGGAGATACGGGGTACATATACGCGTTGTCTCATGTGTTCAATGTTCAATCTAGGTAAAACCAAGAAAGAGAGTGTGGTTTGAGAGTTGAATGTTGCCCAGACTGATCCTCTCCAGTAGCTACGGAGTATTGTTCTTCTTGGTGTCCTGAGGGGCCTTGCAAGGGTGCCCATCGGCGAACCAATCGACAACGTACCAGCCCATGTGAAGTCATTTCCTTTGTCTTGGCCGGTGATGACTCTGCCCTCGCTTCCTGGGAAAGTAATTATTCGCCATTTTCATATGGGAAGGTCGCTAGTTAATCAATGGCCTGAGCGGCCTTTCATGTACTCACTCCGTATGCTCTCCTCCTTATAGAATCGATTGAGGGGGAAATCTCTTACCTTTACCTTTACCTTTACATAGGTACACAACACCATCCTGTGCATCTTCGTTACAGAAATGCAGCAGGATTCCCCTCCTTTCAAATCCTTCTTTCATTCCAGGATTTCCCCCACAAAAGATCCAATCTTACATTGTCCCTTGGCCGCTGTTGTCTTGCTATCTGCCACTAGTAACCCGTTGGATTTGATCCGGGTCTTAAAGACCTTTCTCTAATCCTTCCTGACGATCCGGCTCGTCTTCCATTCCCCGTACTTATCAGATCACCAGTCACAGCGCAACACCTGCAAGACCGGCCACGGGCGACCTCGAAGCAACCCTGACCGACAACCCCTGCTTGGGCCCTCGACCAGTGGCCAGTGGACGAGGGAAAAGGCTCAGAGACCTGCCAGACGTGCTGAACTCTCCACCAAACCCCACGTTCCTGTGCTCGAGATGAGGCTGAATCTGGCCTAGAACGACTTGATATTGGCTCGTCCGCTTCCTCCGACTTGGTCTTTGGGTCTTGGCTCTTCACTCCTTATGGATTAGCACTCTGGGCTGCATCGCCGCTACCGAAACCCAGTCTAGTTATCTTGTGCCGCCGCCCGATGGGCTGCTGAGTGAGTGAGTGAGTGAGTGTTTTTGTTTGGGTTGGTTCTTTGTCTTTGTACTCCGTAGTGTACATTGCCTTGCCTCCTCCGGTCGCACCGCCATTTTGAACCTGCGACGGAGACTCTTGACTTGCGTTACCATCACCGCTCCGCCGCAGTCGCCGTCGTAATCTGCCGCCTCCTCCGGATTCCTTCTCGGCACGGCCACAGAGATTATCGTCTCACCCACCCTCTTCTTTGCTGTCTTCACTCATCCTTTTTGTTCTCTTCTCTCCTCTCCTGATCTTATCCTCATTCTAATCACTGAATGTCCTCATCTCATCTTCTGGCTCTTGAGTTTGCCGCTTTTGCTTTGGACCTTCTTGGCTGAGCCTCTCCCAACGCCGGCCGCCGACTCCTCCTTTTTACCCACTCTTGGCTCCTCTCGGACGCCCCTAGTCGCGGTCATCGCTTCCCTCTCACCTTGCGACATTTCCTCCTCTCGTGGTTTCGCTGGGGCTTGTTTACGCGGGTCGTTTACCGTGCCGCTGCGCATTGCGCTCGTGTGTCTGGTGTCTTGGCCTGTCAGCCGTTGTCTCGTGTGCAACTCGGCAAAGTCATGATGCTCTAAGAAACGCTGGGCGTGCGACGACTCCTCACCAACCGCTGTGCTGGGCTGGGCCGCGCCCGTATCCGTGCAACGACGAAAAACGTCAACATCGACGACCGAAAACCCCTCGCGCAGCAAAATCCCCTTGTCGTCGTCTTTGCTCTCTTCTCCCAGATCCCCCGGCCAACCCATCTCTCAAGGCTGCTCTGCCGTGGCAATGGCGCAGACCAGCGGCCCTCTGCCTGGCCAGCTACACGGCGGCCATGGCCATGGCCGTGGTAAAATAACAAAGGCTCGCAGCCGACAGGCCGTCAAGCCCATTCTCAAGAAATTGCACTCGCACCACTCCCACTCCAACTCCCACTCAGAAAAGAATTCTCTTGATCTCAACCGCGGCTGGGACGAGCAGGGCCAGTTTGGGTATCCTTATAGCGCTGGTGGTGACGAAGACTCTCACAGCTCTTATACGGCAGGAACATCAACACTGCCAATAGCTGGCGCTGGCACCCGCGCCCGCGATGTTAGCTTCTCCCTCTCGGCCACCGACCTCAGCAGTGGAGGTGTCCGCTCAAACAAATACTCGCATGCGCGTTCGACAAGCGGCACTTCTCACGCTTCCGTTGCTACTTCTACCAGCGGCGGTCGCAACGGCTCCTTCGTTCACCCTTTTCAACAAACACCTCGCACGTCGACGCCGCCACTCTCGTATGCCAACTCGCTCGCCTCGCTCGAGAATCCCAGCGGCCCTCGCGATTGTTCTCCCACCATCACCGAGGACAACGACGATATTGAGCCGCCTAGCTTTCCATCCGCTGCTCGTGTCTATCCTCTGCCGCACTCAGGTCCCCGGCCTCGACGCCCCTCTCTCGCCAGCCAGCGCACCAGCTCTCTTTCTGACATCAATCAGCCACTGCGTGTCACTGCCAACGGCCGTTCAACCCCGGGCATTACATCTCGAAAACCCCACAGCATCGTAACCCGCAGCCGCTCCGACCTGCATCTCAACACTGGCTCTACAACTGCCCTCGACTCTGCATCGAGTGCCAGCCCACCTGCAGGTTCCTTCGTTTCCCCGCAGATGATCGCTGCTTCCTCCTCCTCTAACGCGATGTCACCTCTGCGCAGCTCTCTTGACATGGGTGGTTTCCGTCTCCGCTCTCGCAGTGAGGTCGACACTGCCACGCGCCAAGATCACGTCCGCGAAGCTCGCCGCAAGTTTGAGGAGAAGGAGAAGGCCAAGGAGGAAAAGTACGCTCGTGAGCAGATCCGCAAGCAGGAGCGCGCTGAGAGCAGGGAGGCACACCGGCTCAACAAGCATGGCCGCAAGGGCAGCTTTGGAGCTTCTCGCATCTCCTGCGACCGAGCCTCCAGCACCACCGACATACGACCCACGGTCTCTCGAAGGAACACCGGCCCTGGTGTGGGCTTGGGCCTCACCAGCGAGAACGAGAAAGCCGACTTTGCCAGCCAAGGCTACGATTCTGTGATTACGGGCCACACACCTCGCGCTAGAACCGACGATGTGCATTTCCAGTCAGCCCGCCGAACGAACACGGCCAAGCAAAAAACCACAGGTGCCTGGACAGCCTTTGTTCTGTGGCTGAGAACACGACTGCTCAAGCTGGGTCGACGATAGAAGAAGCTTACCAGCAAGATCAAGACCCAGTTCTCTAACAAAAAGGGCTTCCATGTCAACACCCAGCAACAAATGGACTCTTTGTTCAACCCTTACCTCCCGACAACATATACCCCCCGCCGATGATTACCCATAAACCTGCCTGGCCAACACTCGGCCAGCGCACTTCGCGGCACAGCGCCACGATATCTTGATCTTCATATCGCGGGAAACATCCTTTCCCCCACTTTCCGCTCATGTACACGGATTCACGGCCTTCGAAGCATTGCAGCGACGGGAACATTCAGGTCCCCACAACCGGACCGAACAGTTACCCTTTTTATCGACTTTTTCAGGCATGGAGTTGGCGTAACCTCGCGTTTTCCTCTCTTTTTACGATTGGCATGGCCATGGTTGCACGGACGGATTTGAGCTCTGCGAGATGACACTGAGGGGCCTTTTCTGCGGTTCGATTTTAGGTGCATTTATGTATTGTTTTTGATTTATTATCTAGACACGACGCCCATCACAGCCATCTGGCTGCGTACGACCTCCGGGTTGAGGGACATCTCAGCTGGGGCGGAGTCGGCTTAGGCACTTCTAGACCCGGAGCAATACAAGAACATGCATGACCTGAATCTTGCCTCTCCATGTCCGTTTCTTCCATCTTGGCAATCCTTCTTGCGAGATATCCGCCCATTCGTGAGCCAATCCAACGCGAAAACCGCTCCATTCAAAGGTGGCCCAGCATCGCCTCTCGCTTTCACATGACATTTGCGCATGGCGTCTGGGTCCCTTCGGTTTCGACGGTTGAGAGTGGGGCGCACGGCGGCGGCTAAGCCTTTGGAGGCGGGGAGATCATTGTGGGGAAGAACTTGAAGAGGAGGTCTCCAATATCTCATGACCCTTTCAAGCCCTTCTCCCTTGAGACTCGGCGTGCAGTGAACCCCTCCTTCGCCGCTAGTTGATAGAGCTGTGGAGAGGAATCTGGGGTGATGAGACATGAGTCTTGTTGCTGAATGGGAGCTGTTCCACTTTAGGATAGGAATGGACTTTGAGGTGGTAAGATTGCATCGAGATATTCAGTACTGACATATGGTAGATATCATAGGAAGATGGAATGTGTGAGCATTGACCGAGTTCCTTAATCATAAATGTTTCTTCGCGAAGTACTAAACAAACCCCTGCAAACCACCAAAGACAGGTGAACACAGTCGATCGAGACAGCACCTCCCATCAGATGAGAACCCCCAATTACAGCTTTGACTTCGTAATGTCCACCGGCGTCCACCACGGCCACACCGTCGGTGCATTCTTCTCCATGGTACCCGTGAACTCAGGCTTTCTCTTGTCCAAGAAACTCTGCATCCCTTCCTTAGCATCCTTACCCGTGAACAAGTCCCAAAAAATCCTGCTCTCCAGCAAGTGTGCCTCCTCAGGTGACCCAGCACCTCTATAGATCATATCCTTCATCACCCGCGTCGACACGCCGCTGGTATTGGCGGCGATCTCGTCTGCGATCTTGAGCGCCGTCGGCAACACCTCCTCAGGCGCGACAATCTCGCTGAAGAGGCCGTCAAAGAGCTTATGCGTAGCAGGATAGACAGCACCAGTAGTCGTGAGATGCAAGGCCCGGCTGGTGCCCACAAGGCGTGGCAGGAAGAAGCTGCTGCAGCCCTCCATGCTGAAGCCGCGGCAGGCAAAGACAAAGCCGACCATGGCGTCGCGGCTCACAACGCGGATGTTGGCCCCCAGAGTCATGGTGATGCCGACGCCGACGGCGGAGCCGTTGATAGCGACGATGACGGGCTTCGCGCAGCGGTACATGGGGAGGGTGACCTTGCCGCCAGAGTCGCGATGGTCGGCGGCGTCCTTACCGAGGAGGTGCTCCTCGTTAAAGTCCATGCCTGCGCAGAACATGCGGTTCTTCGGATCGGACGAAGTGAGAACTATGGCGCGGACGCGGGGGTCTGCGGAGAGGAGGTTGAGGGCGTGGGAGAGGGAGGCGGCCACGGTGTCGGTGAAGGCATTGCGGGCTTCAGGACGGTGAAGCTTTATCACGATGACGGGGGTGACGGAGGAGGAAGATGGGGGATGATGGAAGAGTTGGAGGGTTGGGAGGGAGAGGGAGGCGTAGCTGTCGGGGAATGATGGTGGTGATGCCATGGTAGGTAGGTATTCGTTGATGATGACCTAGCTGCTGAAGAGTTGATCTGTAGAAAAGTGTTTTGGCGATGTTTGTTACCAAGGAGTTTGATGTCAAAGCGAGATGCTGAGTTAGAGTTCAACGCGCTTATGGCGTTTTGATCCTCGAGATGGTCATCGATAGCCGCCCACAACTTACAAGTTCAAGCCGAGGCCCCAAGGCTCTATATAGTATTGTTAACGAGGAATTATGGCAGCGTCCTATTCTTTGGCCATTCAGCTGCATTGGGATTATCCAGTCAATGTTGCTTCGTTGTTGTATGGCAGAAGTCTGATTCCAACAGTCGAGTCTTTGCTATTTCTGGTTCATTGATGATTGTCACATGAAAGATGATCGAAGTTCAGCTCTCCCGTCATCAACGTTAGCTCCACTCTGATGGGATGTGCACGGTTCTTAGTACAGCTTTTGTGGGGTACCTAGCTGGACTGTATGCGATGACTAAGCATCAGCTCGTTTGGGGGAACCCATACGTGCACCGCCCCGTACACGCACCGCTGGTTAAATTAGTTAGCAACAGCCCCTATAAATTTCCCCTAAGTGCCTTAAGAGTCCTATAGCTACAGCACCCTGCCCACAATAGACCTCCCACCTCAATAGCTTTATAAGTCGCAAGAAGTCCTTACATTAGATCTTGCAATTTACGCAGCAATTAGTGGCTATAAATTTATTATTTAACGCTTACGTTCATTTTAGCAAGGCTCTAAGCAACCTACTATCTTATATACTTACAATCGCTGGCGTTAAGGCTGTTAATTTTTCATCCTAGCTAAAGAAGACTCTTATGGCTTGTAGCATCTTAAACATCGCACTAAAGACCGATTTTCCCACCACAACCACGGGCCCCGAGAGCCCTAGCCGCCACAGGAAGAGCCGCAGGAAGAGCCGCAGGAAGAGCCGCAGTAGCTGCAGGAAGAGCTTAAGCCGCAGGAAGAGAAGAAATTGCCTACCTGTAGCAAATGTTATAAAGAAGGTTATAGAAGGGGTGCAAAATGCTGTATTTTACGTGG
>JABCKW010000473.1:0-10392 GCA_014824385.1 Fusarium cyanostomum
CGGGAGGGGTGTGGGGGAAAGGGGAGAAGTGCTGGTAGGTGCTTGGTTGATGACCTCTGTGATGAGCTGGGGGACATTGAGAGGATGGGCGTTGCGGATCAGTTTGAAGGCTGGAAGGAGGAGGAGAGTTGTGGGCTCCGAGTAGTCGTTGGTGTCATGAGGAGTGGGCATGTTTGAAGCTGAGAGCATCAGTCTCTGCGAGACTTGTTGTCAGTAATACAGCCTCATACCCAACAAGAATATACCATTCTTGAGGGTTATCATGGAGACTCACCCCGTTCGTAGGCGCATCCGCCTTTTCCACAGCCTGCATGACACTCCCCGTCTCCTCGGCCACATCCCTCACCCAATCCGTCTTGCCCGTACCCACGAGCAAATGCGTGCTCCACGCCTTGATCTGCCCATACATGACATCCTCCTCGTCAACTTTGAATCCCCTCGGATACCGCGATGTGCAGTTCTCGCAGTCATGCAGGCACTCTTCACCATCAACTTTGGGATCTGTCTTGACAAAGAGCTCTGACGCTGTGGGCGGCTGTGCTTTACCTCCGCCCAGCATGGAACTCACGAGAGACTTGAGTGACAGCGCCATTCTTTGCTTGGCGGGCATGCGCGGGAGCGCAGAGGGAGGAGCGGCGGTTGTGGAGGAGGACGGATAAGGTTGAGGTTGAGGTTGGGAAAAGGTTGCAGTGGAGGGAGTCATGGTGTAAGAGAGTCCCGGCAGAGACGGGAGTCCCGGTGGATTTTAGGGCCGCTGATTTGGTTCGGAATACCGCCGCGGGGCCAAGGGCTTCACTTCAGAATCAAGTCCGGGGCGAATTCTCACGCGCGCGAGGTCGGGCTTGGCCGGTGGATGTTCGTCTCTATTCGGCTAGCTTCCGGCCTCTGCAGCCCTAAACCCGGGAGTAATCGCTGACTGATTGATAACCAAGATCAAGATAATCTCTTCTAAAAAAAACTGGAAATAACGAGAAAGAGAACAAAACAATCCTCCCTCCAACTCCCGAAACTGTGCTGGTTCATATACCTACTAATCTTGTCCGAATAGGCCGCTTAGCTCCATCTCGCTCTATTGTCGCTTCGGTACGGAGTACATACACTCCGCCCATCTCCGACAGCGCGCGTACGCATGACGTCGGCTCCCACTCCCGCCCAAGAAAAGTTATCAGATCCTGTCAGCTAGCCCCCTGGCTTTTGGTGTCTGTCCACTGTGGAGCACCCCTTCAACTCCTCTCCCCGCTTCCCCGTTACCCCTTCCGTCTGCTAATGAGCTTGCTGTTGATAAGGAATCTGCCCCGTGCATGACAGAGACATTTTGGACAGTGCCGAGCAGCTCGGAAATAACGTGGCCAGTATTGGTTACTGTCATTGTTTCTGCAGTCTTACACGGTATATCCCCGCTGTGGAGAGAATTATCATGTTCGTTAAGTGTTAAATCCGACCGTCTGGCTCGAATTTATCGCCGCTGCCTGATACATAAGTTACAATGTATTCAAAATCGCTAAAGCTGTTGCCCAGATACAGAAACTTCTTCTGCAAACCAAATATTTCTCGGCACGAGGAATGTTATCCAGTAAGGAGAGCCCCCAAAACCCTGGTACCTAAGAAAATATATCCTACGAAGTCTGGTTCAACAAATCGCTGTTTCGCTGTTTTTCAACACCTCCAACACCTGCCACCAAGCCCACCAAGTCGCTTATACGTTCTTCTTTCTCGCCTCGTCGTAGCCCTCCTCTTCACTGTCCTCCTCTTCCTCTCCCTCTCCCTCTGTCCTCTCTTGGTCTGTCTTGCGCCTCCGGTTCTTCATCGCCTCTCGAATTTTGCGGCTCGCCTCATCAAAGCCACCTGCCGAGTCCAGGGTCGTGAACCCGCTGATAGGGAACCCGCTCGATCCGAAACCGCCTCCACTGCTGCTCGACCGCGACCGGCTGCGGGCTCTAGATGGCGGCCGCGTGGAGAAGATGCCAACAGTACCAATGTTGCTGAAAGAGTCATTACGTGGCAGTGCTCGGCTCGACTGCATCGTGCTTCGTCGCGACAATGCCGGCGGTGTCTCGGGCTCGAAGCCGGTACTCGACTGATCGCTATCTCGTCGTCGGCGTGAAGTGGGAGACGTCGCAGCACCACCCTCGGCCTTGTATAGATCAGGCAGAAGTCGTGCCTTTTCAAAGTCCTCAAACATCTCGGGTCCAAGCGTATTGATAACATCCGTCACCTGAGCGCTAAGCTCCGCTCGCCTGAGTCGCAACTTGTGAATGTTATAGCTGGATGATGGATTTAGGCACAGCAGCAATGGTCGCAGAGACTTGAATATATCCATGCCAACTTCGCCAAAGCGCAGGGACGCGAACGTGATCCCGACCATGAGGGGCCATACGGCAAAGTACACGAGCCAGAAGGGCACCCATCCAGGGGCATAGCCCCAGAAACGGTCCTGCCATACCTTGAGCGTTAACATTATCGAGTAGAAATGGTAGAGCGTGGGCGCGAAACCCAGTGCCACTAGAATCTTCCACGTCGCCATGACATCGCGACCACGGATCTTCACAGTAGACCCTGCCAGAGCTGTCTTGGCCTTCTGTCGACTGATAATCTTGGTTGCCACAAAGACAGGCGAGAACAGGAGCAAGCCTGGCAATGTGCAGATGAAGAGGAGGAGGAGCTTCATGGAGCGGTAGATGAAGAGGAAGATGACCTTGATCATGGACATCCGGGCGTATTGGACTTGGTGATCTTTGAGGTTAAGGTAGCGCAGTTGCGAGTTGTACTCCTTGACTGCCGTGGATAAAGACGTGATGCGTTCGTCGCTCTTGTACCGCTCATAACCCATGCATAACCTTCGGTTGAGCTCAATGACCACAGGGAGAGGAAGCTTCTTGCCCGTAGGGTTGTAGAGTCGCCGAGCGGCCTGGATCATCATCAGTGTGTCATAATCGGGCGCCGAAACAGTGACAGAGTTGAGGGCCTGATAGACTGTGTCGAGGACCTGACCGATAGCTTCGCGGCGCTGGTTGTTGCAGTAGAGCTCAATGAGATGGCGGGGAATCTCGAAAGGGGCGCCGAACTCGACAACGGCGCGTGAGCGGAACTTGTGGGCATGGAAGTAGTTCATGCCGACGGGGACAATCTTTAGCCCACAATCGGGATCCTCGGCCAAAGTTCCCAGGGCCATGATGGCGACACCGGCCTTGAGGGGCAGAAGCTCAGTGCGATCATGGCTACCACCCTCTGGGAAGATACCGACGCAGCCACCGTTGCGCAGGCGGGAGAAGACGGCCTCATACACCTTAGTCTGATCAATATGCGGTGCCAGCTTGTACTTGGTACCCTTGTAGCCCGGAGCAGGGCCCTTTAGGTCCTTGTTGGTGAAGTTGCCATCTTTGTCAATGTCGTCGCGGCCCGTGAGCTGTTCCAAAGCGAGCTTGCCCTTAAATGGCCGCTTGACACGGATCTCTTCAGGCCCGAGGATCTGGGCGATATCGACGCTGGCACCGGTCGTCTTCTTGCCGGACGGGAGGAAGAGCATTCCCTGAACCTCGCCCTCACCCTCGCCAAACTTGGTACCAACACCACGGACTAGAGTCGGGTCGTTAATGGGATCGGGAAGGTAGACCATGCCGGTGGCAGGCTTGGCGGCATCCTGGGCGCGGCCGACGGGGACGGAACCGACCTGGCGTGAGCCCCATCCGATGAAACCATGTACGGACTTCTGGGCGATGAGGAGAGACGCTCGGCGGTTGGCTTCATTACGGAGGGTGCGTTGTAGGATGATAGCGTCAACGAACTAGAAGGCAGAAGCGGTAATGTCAGCTCTAGATTCTTCTCTCCAACCTTGTAAAACTTCAAAGGCGCTATCTTGCCCATCTATCTCGGCCACCTTCCAACTGTAAGAGCAGCTCATGAGGTAGAACTGACCTGGTTCGCGTGGGGCGCGGCGACAAACAGCACGGGGCCGGTCTGAGGAACGCGCCAGGCACCACGAGGCACCACCTCGCGGAAGAACATATCGACGATGTTGCCGACGCTGTAGAGGAACATGTCGTATTTCCAGTTGACCATAGGATAGAGCTCCTTCTGCGGCTTCGGACTTGACGCGGACTGCGGCGCAGCCGCGTCCTTTGTCCCGGCCTTCTTGGACATGGCGGAAGAGGGAACGAGGAGGCCAGCGCTCGTACGTAAAGGGAGAAAATATCAAAGGTTGAAGTTGACAGATGGGTATCGATACGGCGAAAAGCTACCGAGTAGAGGACGAGCTGGTCGACGTGGGGGCGATTGGGCGGCCACAAGCGGGCCGGTACAGTAACAAAGAATGTCGGAGCGAACGTAATATGGATGGTCCGGGAGCGATGAGGAAGCAAGGAATATATCAAAGTAGGAACGGAGTATCGCCGATAAGTTCTGTTTCTGTCCTCCTGCTGGCGACGGATGGGATGGAGAAATAGCTGGGGCTGGGTTTGGGGCTAGGGAGGGGGAGGCAAAGAAAGATGAGGTGCCTGCCCAGATGGGAAAGGTTGCTTCTGAAGCTGGGAAGCTACGGCCAGGCTATGGAAGATACAGGCAGCTAAATTACCTGTTGAGCCTTGACAAAGTGACTCACTTGTGCTTGTAAAACTGAACATCGATAAAAATTCGACGATATTACCTAAGTAACATAGTACTTGAATGTTCTGTGATTTGATATTTCATTTTTTTCTTCACTTTCACTTTTTCCTCGGACCGGGATCCATTTCCAGGACATCCAGACAAGCTCCATCCGGGCCGGGGTTATTACACGCCCGTTTCTTTGTCTCAGCCTCTTGTCTAGCAAATAAACCTCGAGGTTCTTTCGGTGTCTTCCCTTACCCGTGCCCACTGCTGGTGGCCCGGTTCCTTGCGAACCGGCACCCCACTTTCATCGGAGATCTGGTAATGGCTCGTTTTGCGTAACCGAGGACAGAGACATTATCATGGGATTGAGCGGGAGCTGTACCAAGGACAAAAACAGTAGAGGCTTGGGAGACAAGGAGAGGTAAATCTGGTCAATGAGAAGAACAGATAAAGAGCCAGAACCTTCTGTTCATTCCTCGGCGAAGCATACCTATCACCGCCTCGCAAGTCCCCCTGCCCAGCCGTTTCCCCATAACCGAGACCGAGACATCAGAATCACAAGTTGATTCACACCACTATCACCTCCAGTTATATTACCTATTGCCATGTTCCAGTTCATCAGGGTCCGGAACCAACCGCCCAATCACGCAACTGAGGGTCCTTACCGAATTCCCAGAATCATCTGTGCGCTTATTCATTCACATGTTAGACGGCATGGCGTTTCTGCGGCGCAGAAATCTTAAGCCGCAGTTTCTTTTTGCATACCGAACGTCTTTTGCCGTGTCTGCATGCAAGGTCTTCCCCAACAAAAAAGCAAGCCAATCGCTGTGGTTGAGTGTCTAAAAATGCGCCATCCAATGTGAGTTGAGGAATTTGTCTCACCTTTGCAAGCTGGGGAGGGGTGGTATTCCGACTTGCCGCCCGTGAGCCTGCGTCTATCCGACTCCCGAGGACCCAGGTTTGTAGAAATGGGATAAGTGAAGAAACCCTTGCTTTTACTCATGGCCATGAGACCGGGCCATTATCATGCTCCAGACTCCACAAGCGATTTCGTCCTGTCAAGTTAACTGACATCGTCATTCTTTGTGAGGTCGTCTCGGTGTCAATTCTTGAGTTTGAGTTCAAGGAATAAGTAGTTGCGAAATGTAGCACAGGTTTGTGACTTGAATATGCCTGCATTAAGCAATCTCGATTTTTATTTATTTTAAACCTTCAACAAAAGCAATGCTGCTTTACTAGCTGCCGCTATGAAATCAATGTCATCCTATCCAATTCTCCCGAGCACCACCATCACCATCATCGCTTCCCTCGTCGTCGGCTCTTCTTCTCTGGTACACTTGCACTTCCCCCTTCAAGCTCACCCTCCTCAATCTTACCGTCGTTCTCCAGCTCTTTCAACTTTTCCTGTCCAGAGATAAACATGCTTAGATCGCGGTTCATTTCTTTGAGCTCGGCGTTCTCCCCCTTCAGCTCCTCTAGTTGTCGGGAGATCGACTCGTGGTCGCTGTTGACATGCTCGATCCGCTTCATCAGTCCTTCATTTAGTCGCTTTTCTTCCTGGACTGTCTTGCCCAGGTTGCGAGCAAGCGTTTCACTCTTGGTTGCCTTGTTTCGCTCTCGAGCGAGTTCCCTTTCCAGCCCAGGGATGGTTTCCTGACTGAGAGTGTTATACTTCTTATCCAGCAGCGCAAGCTTTTCCATGGCTTTCGAGGCTTGCCCGGCGGCGTCCTCGGCGGCTGCAGATGCTTTCGACGCTTTGTCGACTGCTTTACTGATCAACCCCTCGTAGTATGCCCGCTGAGACTCAAGTTGGCTTGTGATCAGGTGTGTATACTCCAGCCCGATGCTGTCGAGCTTTGCTCGAGGTACAACATCTTCCTCTTCCAAGTGACCAACTTGCCTGTTCCTCCCAGGGAGTTCCACCACCTTGCCGTCACCCTTGTCGCGAATCAGTCGGTGCACCCACATGTCTCCTGCGTAATCCCAAACATGCTGCGTCTCCAGCTCAAGGGCGAAGCTATGTGCCGTCTCTTTCCAGTGATCCTTCGCATGTCCACCCTTGTACCGGCCGCAGCCGACGCAGCCGCATATCAAACAAATCCATAGGTCGTCGGTACAGTCGCAGACACTGCAGAGATTTGAGGCCCCAGAGCCAAACGGCTGTGCGTATGGGTTGGATGGATCGGAGCTCGTACCAGGTGCGGTACTCGTGAAGCGACATACCGGACATCCAGCTCCTTTCCAATTCTGAAGACAAGTGCAGTGAAAGACATGTGAGCACGGGATCGTCATCAATCCGTTCGTCTCATCCATCCGCTCCAAGCATACGGGACAAGTGGGTAACTCCACTAGGTTCGGTGTCGGCGGAGGAAAGGGCCGGAGGCTGCTCGACATGCCGGCTGACGAAGCTAGTGCCGAGAGGCTGTTGCTGGGTTTCCTGCGCGTCGGTGTTTCGAAAGTGATGCTCTTGACGAAGACAGCGTGGCATATTTGAGGCTATATCTGGTCAGCGCGCCCGATTACCCAAGGCATACATTCGTTACTCGCCTCCATGGTGTTGAACACCTTGCCATCAAATTCTCGTCGCCATTGTTTCGCTCGGTGGCTGTCTCGGAACTTGAGCAAAACGAGATATCTGTTCATCCTCGATGTCATGACCATACGGCAGTGACTGATATCGCCCCTCCATTTCTCGCCCACGAACCCCATGAGATCGCCTGGAGACATGTAGGCAGGTACGGCAGGAATACAGAGCGTGGTACAGTCACCTTCCTTTGACTCTTCGCCTCCGTCTTCATAATGCTCCATCTCGCCGAGCCCATGCGCCTCTTCTCCCTCTCGGTAGAAGTGCACCACACCCCATCCAAGTTCTGTGTTCTTCGTCTCGAGAGGTAGGAGCTCGGCTTTCGTCGCTGTACCAGCGCCTCCGAAAGTAGGACCCAGCGATGGAGCCGCAGATGCCCCCGTCCGACTCGTCTCGCCCGTCATCGTATATCCCGATTGTAAGTCGACCGTCTCGATGCTCACACGCCCAAACCGCCAATCCCTAACTGCGTTCTGCGGCCGGATTGCCGCACTAGAATGAGGAGGAGGGAAGCTCCGGGTTCGCTCGAGCCACTGTCTTTCCGAGACGATTTCGATCTTCCGTTCAGCTCCCTTTACAGGCGTACGCGCAGCCGCACCGCAATCTATGATGCCTGAGCTCGACGACGAGGAACTCTGCCCTGTAAACAGGGACGGAGGCGTAGGTATTGCCGAGTTGTGTCGGGAGGTGGCAGAGAAGATTGGTATTTGGTGCGATGTTCGTCGATCCGGTCGAGGGTGCGATGGAAAGTCATCAAAGACGCTGGCCTCGGGAGGCGGAAGCCAGATATCGTTGCGGTCGGTTGTTGTCGATGCCCCGGCTGCGACCGGATTAGGGGTCGGATATAGCTCGAATTTGAGGTGATAGAAGTAAGACGGCATAGCCTGACGATAGAACCCTGCGGCTCAACCGCCTTTGTTCTTCCACAACGCCGGTCGGTCGGTTGTCAGTCGCTCAAGTGTGAGATGTGCAAACTGTGTGCAAACTGTCTGTCGCAAACTGGGCTGAGGAGAAAGGAGGAGGGAAACGTCCACTTGTGTTGCTAAGGGGGCAAGAAGAGATACGCGTGACGAGGTTGAAGCAAAAAGGTTTCGAGGTTCATGATCTACCAGCGTGGAACAGCGAACAAGCCGCGAGCTGACAGGACGCGAACTTTTCAAGTTCAACCAGCTTGAGAGGTGCGCTTCATGAATGCTTCGGCCCCACTCGTCATGAGTGACTCCAGGCAGTAAAGATGAGGGGCAGCGCCACCGTACTGGAACATGTCACGTTAGTCGCAAAATGCCACGAACTCACTTGGCTTACAAAAATAATCACAATGCAATCACAATGCGAAATGAAAGGCGCATGTTTAGACCTCGTATGGAGTCTATTAGCGTGTCGCATAATGCTTGCGCACGCAGAAGAAAGCTATGTACTAGTTGGATATGCGAGTCTTCTCAGGCTGCAGAATGCCCGATTCCAAATCCTGTGCCATAATTCCCAGAACGCCTCATCATTAAACCATCACCATCCACCAGATCGCTTACTGACCACCACGAAGGCGGAGAACAAGGTGAAGGGTGGATTCCTTCTGGATGTTATAATCGCTCAAGGTGCGACCGTCTTCCAGCTGCTTACCAGCAAAGATGAGTCGCTGCTGGTCCGGAGGAATACCCTCCTTGTCCTGAATCTTAGACTTCACGTTGTCGATGGTATCGCTCGACTCGACCTCAAGCGTAATAGTCTTGCCGGTCAGGGTCTTGACAAAGATTTGCATTCCGCCACGCAGACGGAGGACCAGGTGCAGAGTGGATTCCTTCTGAATGTTATAGTCGCTAAGGGTTCGGCCATCTTCGAGTTGCTTTCCGGCGAAGATAAGTCGCTGCTGATCAGGGGGGATGCCTTCCTTGTCCTGAATCTTGGACTTGACGTTGTCAATCGTGTCGGATGATTCTACCTCAAGGGTGATAGTCTTTCCGGTGAGGGTCTTCACAAAGATCTGCATACCACCACGAAGACGAAGGACGAGGTGGAGAGTAGACTCCTTCTGGATGTTGTAGTCGGCGAGAGTTCGGCCATCCTCAAGCTGCTTGCCGGCAAAGATCAGGCGCTGCTGGTCCGGGGGGATGCCCTCCTTGTCCTGAATCTTCGACTTGACATTGTCGATAGTATCCGAGGACTCAACCTCCAGAGTGATAGTCTTGCCAGTGAGCGTCTTGACGACTAGAGCGGGAGATATCAGTATCGAGTGATTTCGCAGTAGTGGCGATAAAACTTACAGATTTGCATACCACCTCGAAGGCGGAGGACAAGATGGAGGGTTGACTCCTTCTGAATGTTGTAGTCAGAAAGGGTGCGGCCATCCTCAAGCTGCTTGCCGGCAAAAATCAATCGCTGCTGGTCCGGGGGGATGCCCTCCTTGTCCTGAATCTTCGACTTGACATTGTCGATAGTATCCGAGGACTCGACCTCGAGAGTGATGGTCTTGCCAGTCAGAGTCTTGACGAAGATCTGCATGATGGCGGTGATGTGTTGCGAATGTTCTGTGAAAGATGGTGCGTCAGATGATGAGAAGACAAGTAGCTATTCTCGCGCGAGAGTAGATGTGAGATGGAGAGAGATGTTCCAGGAAGAAAGGCGGATGAAGTCGAAGGGTGGCGGTCGAAGGTTTAAGTAGGTAGGTGCTGAGGGGAGGCAAGCGGCGGGCAGGGCAGGTGCGAGGGGGCGCAGTTACCGGATTACGCCTGCCAGTGACGAACGACAAGGCAGGCAGGAGCGCAGGTTCCGGGGGTGATTCATTGACAGCCAATCACGGCGACGAAAGGGAAGGCTCCAGAACCCCACAGGCGGTTCTGGATACCTGGGCTGCAAGCGACATTGAAGTGAGACAAGAAGTCCTAGTGACTTATCTTGTCGGTGCTTGGTGGGTCCCGTCTGAGAGGCGCCAAAAGGCTGTGCCGCCGCTTACTCTAGTCACGGGCATGATTGATCTGGCGTTTTCGAGGATGCTCTGGAAAGCGCTTAGAAATAAATCTGCGGCAACAAGATATTCAAAACAGAGGTTTCACACCGCCGAAATCAGAGTTTACAAGGCGTTTGCCTAACTGAAAACGTGGGGGGAGACTCCTCGCTTGTTATCGCGGATGGTAGCATTGAATGGCCGGCTTATCCTCCAAAGCCTGGAACCCCATCACGCGCATGAAAAAAAACATGAGACACCAACAAGGCAAAGTACCTCT
>JABCKW010000474.1:0-14268 GCA_014824385.1 Fusarium cyanostomum
ATATAAATAAAGGGATTCTAGGCACACCCGGATTAGAGTATCCTATTAATTAAGATAATATAGTAAGGTAGACTATAGGATTCTATTAGCAAGAGACAGGTTGATTACCAGATAAAATGGCTTTCCTGGATAATGGGTATCCGGTTTAAGTAAGCCCGGGATTAATAAACAAATTTACGCATTACAGGGGAAGACCCGACTAAAAGTTTTAGCGGAAACCCAGATCAAACGGTAACAGGCTTCCTATATGAGCTTCTCTTGTAATTTCTTGATTAAGTACTGAGGTAAATCCCGGCTTGTACGCCTGGGTATACGGAGTGGAAACCAGTCAATGATATTTAGAGACCCCGGTTCCGATGATCGGATTCCCTAGGTTGTTTAGATAAAGGTAACCCCTAGACATTAACTTATCGGAATCGCATAAAGAACAGACCGCGGCGAGTTGAATGGTAGTGGTCTCCTCGTGTGATGCCCGTGGCGCACGCAAAATCCTTAAGTCCGGTGGCCTCGGCGTTCCTTGAGCCTAGGTACCTTACCTGACGCGTCTAAGTCTTGTCGCAAGAGAGCTCAATTAGTCTCATCTGCGCGCACCTTTTGTAGAGCCTCCCCTATCTCAAGCTTGGCTATAATCACCATGGCAGCAACTCCGCGCCGTTCACCGAGCCCCGGCTGCCCACAATTAAGAGACAAAGATCAGACGATCCATGGAAGTCTAACTCCAGAGACACACACTATAGAGGGAGTAGCGCAGCAACGTGAGTTGCCCTAGCGTATTTCTCACCGGCGTTCCTCTGGAGCCAGCCGTGCGATCGGGCATCAACTTGGCCCGTTCGGTGTCGGGCACGGGCTTTAAACACTGCGATATCTTGCCTTTCGCTGGCAATGCCTCTATGTGAAGCTTGTAAAGGCGAAGGAAATGGGAGCCCGTGGCGGAGTCAACTACAAGCATGAGGCATGGCACAAGGAGCTTCGCAACGGCGCAGTTCCCGCTATGGGCATGCCACGCAACCTAAGCAACCCAATCCTGAGGTCTATCAGCATGGGGAGTATGGGGCGACCGAGTTCCCACTGGGTCTGACTTGGACGTTTAGGTTGATGGCGAGTATGCTTTCGCCCGCCGCAACTGGTACTAGGAGCTAGCTTATTGTTCTACACCGCGTCTACCACAAACCCGTTAGGTTGTGAGCCATCTCGTTGCAGTCACCAGCTAGGGGCACTTACAAGGGTCACGCGGCCAGCGCCATGGCCACGGGTACCAAGGAAGGGGATGGTTGAGGTGCTGAAATCTTCAAGCTCGCGAGATGGCTTGAATCCCACGAGCGTAGTCTCTCCAAGATCTCGTCTGGCCACTTGGAGGGACCGCGTCGCAGGACGGCACGCAGCCTCCACTTTTGCGCCGAGACCGTTATCGGCTGTCACTGGTTGCCAGGAGGGCTCCCGAGTCCGTCAGTTTCTACCGTGGCCTATTCTGGATGCCTCCGACCCCGTGTCGGCGAGTATACTCCTACGAGGCAAGATAGGTCTAACATTTAGCGGCGGTCAAGACAGCAGACCACCTCAAAGATGAACGAGGCATTACCGAGGGAAACTTCAGCGGAACCAGCTACTAGAAGATTCGATTAGTCTTCCGCCCCCATGCCTATATTTGACGATGGATTTGCACGTCAGAACGGCTGCTACGGAGCTTACCATTATCGACAAAAACAACACACCGCCCAGCAGCGCCACCACGGACCAGGGAGGTCCTCCTTCATGTCGACATAACTGAGGCGGGTTAAACCCTTGCCTAGACGCCGCAGAATGCGGTAGTCGCAGGATTGCCCAAGCGTTGGCCGCCTCGGGGCCTCACGCTTGTGTGGCTCGCTGTCGAGACTTTTCTTTTTAAGGAGGACTCGCTATAATGACTTGGACCGGACAGATCGATGGCGGTTACTAAACTGGACATGAGCAGCCAGTTCTTTCTTGTCACGCTTATACAAAGTCTATCGCCTCGTCAGCTCGGTCAAGGCCTATCAAGGTCTCAACAATGACTCCCGCATTGAAGAGGTGCTTTCCAAAAGAGGGGTTCTAATATGAAGACCGAGATTGATCAACTGGTCGAGAAACGGCGAAAAGACGGCGACAAGATCCAGACGCTGAGGGACTTCTGTGACCAACAAGACAGCAATATCAAGCAGTTGCGACACGCTGTTCATCGTTACCGCCTATAGCCTTTGAACCAACCCTGTTCCTCTGAACCCTCTCTTGGACCGCCTGGGGAACAGCACCCAACGACCAAATATCCACGTCGGCATCCACTAGAAGCTAACGGGGAATCATTATGACGCTTCAGTCAACCTAAAAGTGCTCCCGGCACCTGTCGCAATGAAAATGCCCAACCTTGGATCTTGCCGTCTGTGCAGGCCGCCGTAAACCTGGTCATCGATCCTGGGCATGAGTATTTGCGCTGACGGAGCCGCAAAAGCAAAGCAGCGTCGGTTTCGACTGATGAACAGTCTTTGAGAATGACTCGTCTGTATTTAACAAGGGGAAAGCGGTGCCAGAACAAAAACGCCTTACAATAACGCGCATTGATGCTAACTCTCGTCTCTAGGTATCACTAAAGCCTTCAAGGCCGATAGCTTCGATAAGAGTACGATGCGTACGGCATTGAGTGCAAGTATTTCATGTTCCAGAAGCGCCGCAACGGCAACGACGCCAAGTGCAAGCTCTATAGCCGAGAAAGACGCGTGGGAAAGGGGCTACATCGACGTCAGCACCCCCCAGGCTTCTGCTAGTGACGTTTCGAGCATGGAGACAAGCTCGTCAGAGGACCCCGAACGCGAAAAGGCCATCCAAGCGTCGGTGCAGGACATATCGCGTAGCAACACAGAGGAAGACTATGGTCGAGGCCGCCATCCGGGAGAGCATCAGGGCTGAGAGACAGAAGGCTGTTGAGCAGCCTGCTATGGCTGTTGTTGCAAGCTTTGGCGGCGGGGCTGTTGCTGCTGGCGAGAAGCACGTCCTCCATGCAGGCAAGGAGACTATCCTAGCCGCTGGTGCTGTTGACACTCCTCGTCTTCTTCTCCACTCTGGCATCGGCCCCAAGGCTCAGCTGGAGGGCCTTGACATCCCTTGAGGGAACCCGCAAAGCGGAAACCCATGTACACAAGTAGAGGAAACCGTAACATGTCTGAATGATAACCCGGTGAAGAGGTGACGTGGGAATCCTGCCAGACCGGAACCGAAGTGATAAACTATACGGGGTCTCCGCCTACCTTAAAATTCCATCTCAGGTGGATAGTTCATGATAACCAGTGATATTGGGCGCATCTTTATAATACAATGGGGCTATGGACGCGACGCGGGAGGAGTTGCTATTAGAGTCATGTATGGAAATCCCGAGAGTTAAGTTTCTTGCAATTCCGCGTGGGTCGAAAGGCGCAATTCCACCTCGACCCCATCAGTGACTCCGTAGTCGACAATGAAAGCGGTAGCCTGTAAATCCTGGCCGTGAATCCAATACTAATACCGGCTGTTCGTGACGCAAGTCGAGCTATGCCTCATAAGGCATATCTTTGTGCGTACGAGGCGGATATCCGTTTTCGTTCTTGTAAGTGGTTAGCCTTTTGATATGTCCTTGGCTACTATCTCTAGGTAGCTTAGGTCAATGCTAGGAGGCCGATAGATGTACAGCTATCTTTGAACGGATAACCATTTTTGTCTACGTGAGGCGGATATCCATTTTCACACGTATAATAGATATCTATTCAGTTTTCCGGATGACGACGCAACAACGTCTCTGTGCTTAATAGCAGCACCAGAAGTCTATGGATTCTCGCCATAGTAACCCGGAGCTAACATAACACAGGCTTTGCAACCAAGTCAGATAGTCACCACTTATTGCGGATTTCCGACGCGGATGGCCGTAATAAACCTGGGTATACAGAAGATTGCATCTCCGATATCGTGTGTTTCACTCCTATTGGGTTTCCTGATGTGCTGGAGTCTAATTCCAGCCCTAATAGACTCCCATCATCCGCTATCTAACCCGTTACCAAAGCCTTCAAAGCCTTCTACAACCCAAAAGTACAGCTGGTGATCCAGGAAGTTTACCGAGTAAATTGCCGCGTATAGCAAGCAAGCCCCATCACAGAGTTAAAGACACTCTTCGAAATACTCGGTCATAACCCTTTAGCGGCTCCCTTTAACAACAGCAAATAGCTCATGGCCAGGAAAGCCACGCACTCCAAAGCTAAGGACCTCGTCATCGAAAAGTGGTCTGCACGACGCGATCGACTATTTCTATAGACGCCTCTAATCGGCGATATCATCTCGACTATGCGTGCCAGTTTCTAATCACTCCTTCATATACGGGGATCTACATATCTTTCTCCATGCCCAAGATAGAAAAGAAGAGGGACGTTGCTATTCCATCGCCATCTAACTCTCTTCAGTTTTACACAGCTCAATGTCCGACCTGAACTTCTTCTAGATGAATCCTTCGCTATCACAACCTCTTCTTGTCATCCCTCCAAGGGCTTTTATCTCTCTTACTGAAGGACGGTATTGCCGTAGATAACTAATCAAGACTGTCAAAAAGAAGGATATCGATCAGATCCTCAAGACCGCTGCCAGGATCGCACCGCTTACCGATCAGAACAGCGACCTCATCTGGGAAACGAGCCTAGCCTCTCCCCTGACGCCAATCTTGCTACCTTTGACATTGTTACAGTTGGGCAGCCCGGCCCCTTCAATACTGGGTCTAGCTCACCAACGGTGATATCCTTATCATCCGCTACTTTGGCCACGTCCTGAGTTGCAATATCGCTCTCCGGACGAGAAGTCTGACAACCCCATGCGCTATGAGGCTCTACCTGATATGTCTTTCCCATGATATCACTTTCAGGCTCTACTAACTTTCGATGGCTTTCTCCGAATGTCTCTTCTATTGCCACATTCATTTGAACCTGTTGTCTTGCCGCGAGACCACTCTACACGGGCTTTGTCCTATTCCTTATTAGAATGGCTGGTAGCGGTGCATATGTCTTACATGTGTAATAGATCCGGACTGAGCTTTCACATGAAAGATCCCCGATGAACGTCGGTAGTTGCCGGTCTGGAGAACATCCTTTAAAATGACCTCTTTCTTCTGATCGCCGTTTGCGTTGCGGGTGTTTTCTCTGGCCATTGCTTATCGTTCGCCTTCAATAATACTCGCTATTACACGGAAAAGCAATCTCCATTAATATTGGTAGCCGTCAGTTTGGGGTGGCCAAGCTGTTTCATGTCTTTATCTCTAATACCGACGCACGACCACAAATCGCGTCTTTCCGACACGCATTCTTTTAACTCACAGCAATCCACGTTGCGGATGGTTATGGCTGTTGCGGTGCTCAATATCCGCATTTATTTTCTCTTTAATAGAATGGATTATGCCTATAAACGCAGAGAAATAGTCATAGAATAGCCAACACACGCCTTGAACTTGCCTATATCTTGTCTCTGGTGCTATATATCCCGTGCAGCCAGCCCTCTTCTGTAACCTTTAAGAACACACATTAGAATCTTTTCGCTTAAATTATATAGATGTTGCCTTGTTATTAAGAATTGGGCCCTCATCTCTGACCTCTAATACCACATATTAGCGTTTATCTAACTAACCATCTCAGTCAAGTCTTTCTCATTGAACACCATGGCAACAACTACGATTCTCAGAGCTCTGATGTCGCTTGCTAATCTCCCCTCAGTATCTCCGCGGCAAAAGAGTGCAGGATCTCATGTCAGATAATGCGATACGGGTCAATGAGAGTCACCGTGATCAAATCATGATAACATCGCATCCTACTCGCCATCGGCTCAATGTCAGAGATGGCAAGGTATTTCTATTATTCCAACTGCTGGGGTGACGTGCTGATGCATGATGCGCCGCTGATGAATCAGATGAACCAGCA
Source organism: Fusarium cyanostomum (assembly GCA_014824385.1). Classification (NCBI taxonomy): domain Eukaryota; kingdom Fungi; phylum Ascomycota; class Sordariomycetes; order Hypocreales; family Nectriaceae; genus Fusarium; species Fusarium cyanostomum. Next base: position 5,934 of record JABCKW010000474.1, read on the forward strand.
GGGTCAACATCTCTCTAACATGTGCCAACAAGGCTTTCCACAGCATCAAGCCTAGGCTTGGGTTCGAGACTAGCAGCAGTACAAAAGCAACAAGGGCTATAGCAGCAACAGCTGCAGCATTCACATCAGTTTTAACCACCACAGCAATTCCAGAAACAGTTTCAGCAGTAATAAGAACTACAGCAGCAATAATTCCCTCTCCCTCTCTTATTCTTCTTTTCCAGCCGTGATGCCAAGTCAGAAAATGCAAACAATCCTCAAGGTATGTCTAAGCAAGCCCGTGCCAAAGAATCCTATGTACCAGCAGCGGGGGAAACAGAAAAGAACAAAACACCACTCAGTATCGAGGCGACACCTCTGGCTCTATGGCTGCGAGTCTCCCCAGATATCCTCGCTTGGCTGCTCTATCCTGGTCGGTATGCGGCGCTGGCATGTACTGGTCGGCTGAGGGCGAGCGTGCCTGATTCTGGCGGGCGGATAACTCATATGGTGGCGGTGGGCTGTTGTCTTCGCTGCTGTTGTTGCCTTGGTGTGATGCTAGGAAGATAGGATCAGGCGTAGGGTGCGTGGCATGAGCAGGGTCTTCACCATTGGGTGGTCGCAATGCGCTCAAGAACGGCTATAGCATTACCGGCCATATAGGAGGGAGCTATTATTCTAGAGGCCTTATCTTAGATACAGTTGCATAACTCTACAATATTCTGAATCGAACCCTCCGCTTTCCAGCCTAGAGCTAAGGCAACCACTTCAGCAACAACAAGACAATGCTTCCATGGTCGCCTCACCCATAGTGGTAGGCTCCAGACCTTTCTCAACTACTCCTCCAGACCTCCATCGGTGCTGTGTTTCTTCCAAAGATCATAGAAGCGATGCACATTCTCAGCGGTGAGGATATCATTATATTCCTGCTCTTGTTGCTTTCCCTCATTCTCTCCTCCAGTCTCCGTGCCTCCGTCATTCTGTTTGCCTCTTTGCTCCCGCTTACCACGTCTCTTCTCCATACGTGCTGCCTTATCTTTCCATCTCTGCGCAGCTTTCTCCGCGTTCTGTAGCTCTGCATCTGTGGCGACCGACTTTGTAGGTAATCGGACATCTCGTTGGGCCTTGCTAATCTCGCGTGCAAAGAGTCGGCTTCGAGGCGTTCCAGTTTGCCGGCTTTGGTTGATAGGCTTATGGGAAGGTAGTTCGGGGGATTCGGAGGGTGTTACTAGAGCCCCAGACATGAGTGCGCTTCTAGATGGATTGTTGCGTTTGTCATCCGGTGGAGTAATTAGTCCATCTAGCCTTTCGCCTGTGTTTTGGGTCTCTCCTCGGTAGATGTTGTCGCCCAAGTCTAGAGGCGAGATAGATGTCGCTTGGAGGTCGAGGGTGATGGATGGTAAGTCCGGGCTTGGGAGAAATACCACCATTGCTTTTGCTGGTGATATTGTTGCCGACAAGCTTGGTTTTGTTCGTGGTATTGGTAACACGCGCCTGGTGATAATAGCTAAGGAGGTTATCTAAGTTTTTAGCGGCCAGTATAGTAATTCCATATCTTTATAGAAGAGGGGCATAATCGCTGCCTATTCATACTATAAAGAGCAGGTATTTCCTTTGTCAGGTCGGGACACTTGCGACCTTTGTCTACCGGACTGATAAAAGAGTCTTTGACCATGCTGGGTCACTCTGCAGCACAGCTTTATTACTAGAGTGACTACTATCCAGTCGGAGCCTAATCTTGTGTAACCATCTGTGAGTCGTGACAAGTCGTGACAAGTCGTGACAAGTCGTGATGACATTGAGGTTGGCATGTAAAGACACGCTCAACCACCGGTGAGCAGCCTCGTGCCGTATGAGGACTACCGCTCGGGCCCGGGTAGCCCAGAATGGCTTGTATACACTATCAAAACGTTATATAGGTAGGTATAGGAAACGCACGCGGGCAGGAAGTGTAAGCTCAAAGCTGAGTTATAACCCCCAAGCGAGAGTTAAGGTAGAGCCTCAAAGCTATTAGTCCCAAAGCTGGGACAACCCTAAAGCTGGGTTATGAGTTGAAGAGAGCCCCAAAGCTGAGACAAACCTTAAAGCTGAGGCGACCATCACTCCAAACGGAGATTCAGCCTCAAAACTGAGACCAACCCTAAAGCTGGAGTAGAAAAGAAGGGCCCTATAGCTAGGACCATACCTCGTAACCAAGGCGTAGAAGAATTCCAAAGCTGGTATAGAAATGTGCCTCAAAACTGAGACAGACCCAAAGCTGAGACAAGGAAGTGCTGATTTCCGAGGCTGGAAACCTGTGAAGCCCCGAAGCCGAGGCAGATAATCTTATAAGAGATTAGACTCGTAGAAGAGTGCTGGATTTCTTTTTCCTTTTAATCAACGAGCTTAGCCTAAGCCATAATATTTCAGACGTAGTATACCCGTCTTGAAGTGGCGATATCTCCCAGAGCTGGGATACAAATGCGCCAGATACAGCTACACCTCTGCGATCCCACCCAGAACTAGGCCAGAGCGCATGGAACTTATATAAGGGAAAAGGAAGAGAGAGAAAAGCGACGAGAAGATAGATAATTAGATGGGATGTATTGGTAAATAAGTGCCTTTGTCCCTTTGCGCTGGAGTGTTTGCGTGGTGATATCTTCATTAGGCAACCAAAGATAAAGAATCCTAGCCAGTTCTTTATTAGAGTGGTTCTTAACTATGGAAAGGTAACTTAGATTGTTTTAACACTTAATACCACTATTAGACGGTAATGGTTTCTCATTCAGAATCGTAATTAAGGTCATCATCTCTTAATATATAGACCCTAAGTCCTCCTCAGTACTTAGCAGCGCCCCATCTCTAGCCAGTTGCGTGCGTGATATAATACATATCCCGCAGCGCCGTCTGCCTATCATCTGACCTACGGTGCGGGTGTCTCGACGCCTTGAGTGGTGCTGTCTGCTGATGCTGGCCCTGACCATCTTTATAGGGGAGAGAGAGGAGGCATGTCTCCCCGGGCTCTCCAGGCTCCTCGTAGTTGCTCAATGTTGTATTGCTTATGGCGTGGATGCTGCGTTATTGATGAATGGACATTAACGGAGTCGCCTGGATGGTCCCTTGGCCTTATCTCATATCTTGTGCCTTGACCCTTGAAGGGGCCTCTTCACATTTGGTCTAGCTGGCATCTACAACATCCTCATTCCGCAGGTAGCCGTCTAGTATTTTACCGAGAGGCTGGTCTGTTCTAGCAGCTGGTTAGCTATGGCTGTAACATAGTCACAAATTGGTCTACGCTCGACCAGCTGGAGTTGTTCACTATCAGGTTCGTGGTCTGCACCGCGCGTTCGAGGATGGTTGTCGCCATGACTCCCAAGGAGCACAAGCCGAAGTCTAGCACTACCATCGTACCCGACACGTTTTAACTCACTGTGTGCCCCATGTGCCAGACTACCGGGGCCTTATTGACTATTCTAGCCGACTCCCTATTGTTATGCAAGTATATAGCAGTGACGTGGCCTATATACGTCTCGTTTCTGGAGTACGGCATAGGTAACCTCCATTATTATGTTAAAAAAACGCAGACTAAGTGCTTACCAGCCACTTAACCCTGCTCGAACTGGTGCTATTGTTTAACTCCGCCAGCGACGTAGTTGCGTTCCTCCACGCGGCTAGGTTGTGCCGGGTCATGGGCGATAAGGTGTTAAGAAGTATGAACATCTCTAGGGACATAATTAACCACGCTCGATCAACTCGCGCGGCGACTAGGTGATCCTAGTCGGGGCCGCCCTGAATGCTGGTGGATAGGTCCGCTAATAACTATAAGTGTAAGCTCCTATTGCGGGCCGAGTCCGTGAACGGGTACATGGTCGAGGAGAAGTAGCGATCAGGTGGTGAAGCTGACTTGCACAACATATATAAGGACAGGATGCTGGAGACGGTAATGATCCTCGAGTAGCAGATGATGACTAGCAGCATTAGCTCCAGGGTATCCTTGTGGACGACCGACTCCGTGTACTTCAGGTCTATGACTTCCGCCTTGACGACTCGTGGCCAATGGGAAACAAGACGGGTAGTAAAGATCAACGAGTACGAAAGAGTGCTTGCCGTGTCACAGACACTTGGACAGACTCGGCAATCTCTACGGGAATATGGCCGTGCCCATTAGAGACAGGTCGTTGTCCTCGGACGAGATATACTTCGTCATAACCTTGGGCAAGTCCTCCGACTGGAACTACCCCGGCATTAAATAATAATGGCAAGCAGCATGCATTGATCTCATCTACGATCTAGATCGTCTCGGCTAAGCGCGCAACTAGGGCCATAGCGCAAAGGCCTTGGGTGCTTTTGCAGTGCCATGAGCAGAAGCCCATGAGAGCCGTTGGGGGTTTCGCGGAGCAAACTCCCGCCACCACAGCGCGCCTCGCCAAAGATGACCAGCCACTTAACGCCGTAACGGTTATTCGGATGGAGTCCCGGGCCCTTGAAGCTGCCGCTGAGCGTTGGTCGGAGCGGGCTGTTTTGAGGAAGCTGGACTACCGCATCATTCCCATGGTGTATCTCATGAACAGGGAAATACCACACCATCACGACGCCGACCACGACGGCGGCGATCCCAAGCGGCCGAGGGCTTGCGAGGCCTGTCGCGGACTCAAGGTTCGCTGTTAGCCTGATCCCAGTGAGAAATAGCAATTGTTTCAGTTTCTTGAGGATCTGTCTGTAGCAGAGCATGTCTGTCCGATAGAATGATGAGGGCTCTGCAAGGTTCTTCTCGACGTGATAGAGGCAACCGTCAAAGCGAGACTTGGCGGGGAATGGCTTCCCAGCCGAGCGCAGACTTCTTGCGCTATCCAAATGCTTATATCGAAGCCACAGATCCTGCTGCAGTCTTTAATTCTTCTCCTTGATGTGTCGCCGCTTTTCCCACTTCCAGAGTCCCTACCCTATCCTTAGCAAAGACGCTCTTCGCAACACCTTCAGTGGCGGCTGTCACTCCCTCGCAGAGACCAAGGCGGAAGTGTTGGTTCTTGGCAAGACGACCATCTACCCCTTTATCGAGGGCCGCAAGCTCCCTATTATCGCCGACGAGTATGTCGAAAGCCTGTAGCATCCCGACCTGTGATGGCATCTCAGTCACAACCTACTCCAAACGGTATAGTTCATGGCTGTTCCGAACGCGGTGCTTTCGCCCTTGATGTGCAATCCCCAGCCGCCATCTTCTGGGTGCGCCCGCGCAGCCAGGTTCCGCATGCACAGCATCACCCGTAGCTTGCTCCTGCTTTCCCGGAATTCCCAACGCAATCTTCTCCCCGTCCGGCCCCGAGAAAGCTCTGGCTTTGTCGGCGTATGCTGCGAGCTGTTAGCCCAAGCCTTCGTTTTACAAGTTTCTAAATTGCCAACCTTGGCGCTGAGATACGCATCGAGCTTTGTTTTCAGCACCTCTAAGATCACAAAGTCAAACGTATGCGGTCGTGTTCGGCACATACTCTCATCACAGTATCGCAGTCGCTTCCGGAGCATCTCATCCGCCGTCTCCTTGTTAATGCCCACAAACCCAACGACCGTTCATGGCCAGCCCGAAGACAAGCATGTGCCGGGCTATAGGGCCGACAGGATTTCAGGCGCAATCAGAAAGCTTCAAGGGTGTCAAGGACTTTGGCTTGGAACCCCAGTAATATGAGAAGTGAGGCGATCATGGTGCTTGTTTCTTAGCTGCAGCCCGTAAGGGTTTGATGGCGGGTCCCGATGCGCTAAACTACAGTGAGTACACGGTGGATTAGTAATCCTGCGGGGTCTTTCTAACCAATGGGGCGCCAATAACTGCGCTCAAATGCGCTTCGCGATTGGCTGCCCGTTATTCCAGTGGGTCCTGCCCCAGTTGGCCACAGCGCTACTTATCGGCTTTTGGATGACTGCCGTGGTATCTCTGAGACCATCATGCTGGGCCGAAAACGTTCTTCAACGCAATTATTCCATCCTTCAACGCTGCTCCGATGCCGAGGAAAAAGCCCACAGCGAACCTTCGGTTCCCCCGCAATGAGCAGCCACGAGTTTTCAGCAGCGGCGAAGGCCCCCTGACGCTATCAATTCGGGTGAGATCTTCCCTGGCTGCGCCAGCACGATGGTGAAGAGTACTCTGCCCTTGCTAATCCTTGACATTCACATTCGCAGCAAATAGCTTATCTTGCCGATATTGATGGAAGCTCTGCCTTTTCCGTCAAGCTACGGAGGAATCGGCGTCTCGTCGAACGGGGTTTCGCCGCGCAGGCTGCGCGTCATGACGAGTTACATACGAGGGCCACGGGAGGCGTGCAATAGGAGAAGGGCATGCATCCTCTCTCTTGGCCGAGAACTACCGCCTGCGCGACTTGACTCGTCGTCAACGTCTTTTCTTGACGATATACAGGCATCCATAGAAGAAGAAGAAAGGCATTATCTTCTCACAGGAATTGTGACCGTATGTACATGGGAGGTTCATTCTTTGTCCTAGCAGATATGAAACGACACGATGTTCATGATATGTGAGGTGGCCGGTCATGTACAGGAACTCAGCTTGGTTGACAGGCAGTGACATTTCTGGGAGAATAATGCGGGAAGACTGATGAAAGCAAAGCTCCCCTCAACCTCGTAAGCACGATTCACAGAACCTTTAGTACTTTTCTGGTTCTGTCTGCGCTCCTGTACCAGACTCAAGATGAAGAGAGGGAGCGCAGTATGTCTTCCCAAATATCTGAGCGGCCCATTGAAAAGGCCCCCCAGAATCCTCACCGTCATATGATTGGGTTGCACTGTCGCGCATTATGCAAAACTTTGTTCATGGCACAGAACTCGCTGTCAAAGTTCTGAGCCGAGGTAACGTCTTGCTTGCTGGAGCAAGAGTATTTGACTGAACTTTTGATCGATGAGGTGCTCAACATGTGGCCCATAGACGCGAAGGAGGACTTTAGCAGGCGTGCGCCTCCTCTGAGTTTCGTCATTATGCGGTCCTATAATGGCAATGCAATTGCTTGCTAGCTAAGATCTTCATACGTCTTACGCGGGAGGGGCTTTCAATGACTCCTTAGAGGTAGTGTCGAAGGTGGTTGGATTCTTGAGCGTTCCAGACTCGGATTACTGTAGAGCTTCTTGAGAATGTTGATGGCCTTCAGGGGTTGACTTTCCTTGCCTCCAAGGAGAGCCTGAATACTGGCACTGGGCCCCTGGTGCGACAACTCCAGAACTAGTATCATCCACCAGCCATGCCGGGACACGGCAGAAGCAAATTTGTCGTGCGCCGTTGAACCACGTACGATTTCGGGTTTGGAGCGCTACGGGACCTTGCCGCGGATAGTCTTCGGTGGAGTTCTGGAGCTCAAAGTCAAGATGCTCAAATTTATCGCCCGGTGGAGGATATGAGACGGACCAGATCTGCACGGCTGGAAAGCTGAGACGTCGAAAACACTGGGGATGATGAGAATAAGCAGACTACGGTCGATACTCGACGCAATCGCGTTGCAGGCGTTGAATAGCGCCGAGGACTGGACTTTCTGGGGACGGTGTGGCGAGTTGGCGATACTAAAGGCTGCTCTCATGTCGAGACACAGATCCTTACTGTCTAGAGGCTTTGTATTTCTCATCCCGTTGGATCATAATAGGAACGCCATCACACGGCTTATATAGAGTTAATACCCAGAACACAAGGCATGGGAACACTCCCATCGCCTCCTCCTCCACCACCTCAGCCTACCTCCACTACACCTCGTACTACCACATACTCACCTCAATCTCCTCCTATCCCCCATACACCTTAGCATCCACCCCAGAGAAAAGCGCCAATGGCGGCTCAAGTTGATTCCCAAGCCCCCCCACTCTCCAATCCTCAGCCTGGCCATCGCCAGCTCCAGACCAGAACCAGGGTACGAGATGCGATGGGCTGGGGACCGAGTGCCCTCGGAATTAGACCATGGCCATTCTCTGCAGCTGCTGTCGAGATGCTTGACAGTGCTGGGAATGAAGCCGTAGAGGATGAGCTTGTCGTCGTCCTCCTGGAGGGCTTTTGCGGTGTCTCCCGAGTTCCCCGAAACGCGACGGAAAACCCGAGGGCCGTGGGAGACCTGACGCTGCGTCGCACAAGCAGCGCGAGCGCGACGAGATAGCCAAGTAAATCCACAAGTGTCCCAGATAAAGCTCCGCAAGAACGTATTAAGGACTAAAATAGTAGATGCGATCAGTCGCGGTAGAGGGACGGGAGCCTGACATCAGCTCGGCGCGTGTCCCGATGCGCCAAAACTACAGTGAGTCCTCAGTGTCCTCGGTGGATTAGTAATCCTGCGGGTTTTTTTGGGGTCTCATACGTGCACCGGGGCCGGTGCAAATAATATCACGTAACTCGTACACC
>JABCKW010000475.1:0-69499 GCA_014824385.1 Fusarium cyanostomum
GAACGTAACAGTGCATCCGGTCCCCATGGTGAATGACGGTAAAGATGGGAGCAACTCACCTGATAGAGCTCGTTCTTGCTCCGCTTTGGGTAGAAAACTGTCGGACAGTAGCCATAGTGACGGAGATGGCGAGCAGCCACAAGCCCATCGCCACCTTGAAGCTGTCAGTGAGTCATATCGTGCTGCCTGGTTGACGAACCGTTGTTTCCGGGTCCACAGGCGACGAGGATCCTACGGCCACTGTCGATAGGCTGGAGGCGGTATACTGGTGAAATCAGCATTCCGAACTTGCTTGAGCTCTGGGGCCGGGCATGAGCTATCAGAGCTCTTGAACCTCGAGCTCATTGCCCAAGGTTTGCTTGCTCCAAGCTCAAAGTAAAACACCCACCAGCCTGTGACACGGCGAGTCCAGCGAGCTCCATCAGCTGGTCAATTGAAAAGGCGCCAGTGCTCATGAGCTCCTGGTCGAGAGCAGCAGCAGCTTTAGCTCCAAGTGTCTGAACAACCCGGACGTTAGCAAACGAGCTTGAACACCACTGTTGCTTGCATACCTTGATCGCCATAATGTCTTTGAATTTCTAAGCCTGGATAGAAAACAACAGTAGTTCGAGATAGCTTCAATAATGGTTAAATTACCAAATCGCTATGATGTAAAAATTACGTGACTTGGAATGTCGAGGGAAGGCAGAAAACTGACATCATCTCAGCGAGTGCTTTCCAAGCTCCATTTGTATGGCCAGGGTCATCCGGGACTGACGACAGCGGACCGACTCTCAAAACCCCGATATTTAGCCGCCGGTCCCCGGAAAACCTCCTAAAACCCAAGCAGGGCAGTACAGTAGTTGAGCCTATCCCCATCACGCCGTCCTTTTCATCGTGGTCAATTCCTCCATCCATTGCCATGGTCGTCAAGATCCGTCTCGCCCGCTTCGGGCGCCGAAACTCACCATTCTACAATATTGTCATCGCCCAAGCACGGTACGCTTTCACCTAATTGCCGCTCACCAATCAACCCTCAAATCCAGGAGATCAACTAACGACGATGCAGGACAGCGCGCAACTCCCGCCCGCTCGAGGTTATCGGCACGTACGACCCGATTCCAAAGCCCGATCCGTACGACAACTCTGGCAAGCTTCACAAGGATATCAAGCTTGACACGCAACGCGCTCGCTACTGGATCGGCGTTGGCGCGCAGCCCACGGACACGGCATGGCGGTTACTCTCAATGGTGGGCATCTTGCCTAAGAAGCAGTTTGGACCAAAGAAAGATGTGCAGAAGGGTACCGTGCAGAAGGAGGACGTCAAGGTGCGTTAAGGAAGGCCTGCGGATGGCTGTATGATATGTATAAAAGGCGTTGGCTTGGGTACAATGCATACCTTTGGACGGAGCCAGCAAAATTGAAGAACCGAGACGATACAGGGGATATCGGCATTATCGGGCAGGCCAGCCAATGCTGGCACCGCATTCAGGAGAAGACTGTACGATATATGGTGGACAAGGCTTAAGGTCACCAAAGCCGCATGGCATTTGTCGCTACTAAAAATTGTATTGAAGCGGTACCCAAAACCATGTCTAAAACAACGCCTAAGCCGTCTGTGTAAAGCTCACTCGCTATCAAAACGCCTCATATGCCACCGTCTTACAGCACCTCGTACCCAACATTTCTCATCCCCGATGAGGCCGTAAAGAAGAAGTACAGTCTAGTGAGTGGCAGCAAAGAAAATGTTGAGAACTAAGCACACAGTCATGACCACAGTTCCATAGATAGCGAGAGCGAGTGAAAGCCTGCGTAGGTGGGAGTGTTCGATATGTTCGAAGTCCCATCGCCACTTTTTACGCCATCGCCATGGGTTTCGGTTGCTGCGGGTGCTGATATTGCTAGCGATGCTCACACCGCTGCGAACGCTGGTCGTGCTCTGAGCAAGAGCAGCAGAGTCTTCAACGTCTGATGTACTGGAGTCTTCGTCTATGTCATCATCCTCCTTGACCAAGCGCTGGTGGTAAGTACTATCAGGGTTGCTGATTTTGTAATAGAAAAGACCGGGAAGAATGAAACTAATCGATGTTGATCCAGTGCTGCCAACAAAGGCTAGCACACGATCAAGACTGGTGACCGAGAGAGCGGTCATGTATGCGAATGTTAGGATAAAAGTAGTAATAACCGCAAAGCGAAGGTCGGACATGGAGGTACTGGCTCCGTGGTCGCCCGCAGGGACAGTAGGTAGTAGCGGCGCCGAGGTCCGTCCGTTACCCGGCGAATTACGGTTGGGCCGCCACTTCAAGACGGCATCTAGTGAAGCTCGGCACGGATGGACTTGTAAGGGGACCGAGAAAGTGACGAGAACGACAATCGCAGCCTTTCCGATCGTCGAGGCAGCTCCGGTGGGGTCTGTCTATTGTTAGCTGGGCCATGTCGACAAGGAAAGCATGCATACACATGGAAACGATGTTTCCAACAACAGCGTTGCCGAAGGTGATGTAACCAGTAATGGCTACAACAATATAGATGGAGGCAGCAGAGCCAATGCTCGAGGTGACAACACCAACAACACTCGAGGGAGAGTTGTCTTTCAACTCGTTAAGAATAGAGAACATCTAGCTGGTTAGCTTGAGATTAGAGGGCTGGGGGGTTCACATACATTCTGGTGGCAAGTATAAGCAAAGACAACGACAGGCAGAGCGCTCAAGGTCTCGACAGCTCCACCCCATTGAATCACCCGGATGCTACCTGGGTCGGCATGCTTATCAACTGTAAAATGATAGATGACTAGGACGATGAGGTAGCCGATAGATACCAGCGCAACAATGCTAGTGTATTTTAATGAGTCGAGCCTCCGCAGGAAGCTGAGCGGGATGATGAGGAGCATAAAGGCGGTGATCCAAAAGTTTCGATCAACCAGATAAGGAGCGCTATTGGCATTGCTGAGGAAACCCAGCACAACACCGGGCATCAGATCTCCGATAATGATCATATACGACACGCCCACTCCAAAGCACTTGATCGCGATCGCGGCATCGAATATAACGGCGGCGTTGGGGTAAGTGATCTGCGACAGGGCAAAGAAGGAAGCGGTGCCTCGTTCGAGATATCGGGCGCATCGAGATTGAAGGTAGAGACCGAAGGCGGCAGTCAAACCGGACCAGATAATGAGCAAGACGCCGAGCATGATTCCCATATGGGACATAACAGAGGGCATGGCAAGGGTGCCAGCTCCGACAACTAAGACAGTATCAGCACCGCGTTCGATCGGCGAGGGCGTGCGTCCGACGCACTTGTATTCAGCAGGTTGACAGTGCTGCTGATCGTGGTGGCTTGGCCTCCATGGCCGCCATCCTTGTGGCCGCGATGTCGTGGTCTGGAGTCCGGATGTCAGCGAGAAGAACGTCATGGCCGGTGTCGGCGGGGATGCATGTCTCCTTACCTTGACATGTCGCCGGCACTTCTTGTAATAGAAGCGTTTCCATCAGATATGGTCGAGTAATTCGTCATTACACGGTGAGAATAAACTCGTTGTGACGTTGATAATTCGGCGTGATCGCAAGAGAGCACGTTTGCGACGGCGATGGGCTTTCAGCGGTTTGCGAGAGGCAAGTATGCGCAAGTGCAGGTATTTGTCTATCTCTGCGTTCCTCGGCTTTCCAATCCGATTGCTGACTAGACAAGACGGCGAGGCCGAGCTACATGGCGGCAGCCCTACCTGGGCCAGATTGCGTCGATCTGATCGCCACTCGGGTGCTGCTTGGCTGCTGCACCGTCCCGCGGCACAGAGCCCCCAGACAGTTGAACGCTCCAATCGCGACAGACCAGATGGCGAGTCACGAGCGAAATGCCAACGAGGCCGTTGTGGTTGAAGAAGATGCAGGAGGGAGAAGAGAGCAGCACAGGTGCTGGTCAGGAGATGACGATGGACCTAAGAATCCCTGGGCGGCTGGGCTGGTTGCTTTCCACTGTGGAAGGGAACCGCTGGGGCCTTGGGCCGCGCGAATGCAGCCAATAGGCACGCGCTTCAATATTAGTACGGCCCAATCAGGAGGCTGGTCAGCCAAGCCTTGGTCCCAATCCGGGGAATGACTCTAGGGCATTTCAGGGCCTTCAGGGGTAATGAAGATGCTCTCCAGGGCGGTGTAGTCAAGACCAGCACAGTACCTAACGTGAAGTAAGTTGCAGCTTACAGTTGTTCTACATACCTACCTGCCTTCACTTCTTCACTTCTTCACTTCTGCCTGGGCCAAATGCGCCTCGTTGTCTGCGACATCAGAGGCCATGGTCCTGCAAGTCTCACAATTTCATGACATCCTCCTGACCCCCCACTTCCGCCCTTGACCGTATCCACACCGCCGTCATTCCGCGGAACGTACCGTACCTCAAAGGTCCCGCGCTTGTGCCGCGCGCTCACTGTCACGATGGCCACCACCATGGACGACACCACCCTTTCTACCCTCGGCCTGCTCGAGTCGCGGCTCCTACGTATCGAGCATCTACTGTATGGTCAGTCTGTGTCGCCGGCTCTGGCTCAAGACCGTTCGGCCACCGAAAAGCTTGGCCAGCTTGAACGGCGCTTCTCGACGCTCCTGTCCAAGATCCGCGTCTATGGAGAGCTCATGAAGATTTGTACGTCGCAGTGTAGCTCGAGATTGAGGATTGGACATGTGCTCACTCCCTCTAGACAAAGCGCATCCAGACTTCTTCCATGCGTCCGCTCCCTCCGATCCTCCGTCGCAGCTATCCACCGATGCCATCCAATCCATTGTCCTGGCCTCGGCCTCCGCGTTTCCCGCTACTCTCTCCTCTCTTACCGCCGTCAAGGATAGCCCAATCCCCGATCCGTCAGAAAGTGCAGCCCTCATCGCGCAGCAGGACAGAATGAAGGCCGTCAAAGCGACGCAGATTGCCCAGGCTGCTGAAATCGCCGACCTTCGAAGCCGGAGCGAGACGGTGATTCGATCATGGTACGAAACGGGTGTTCTCGACAACTCAAGAGTTATGGCCGACATGGAGTCACGGGTGGAGGTAATCGAGCGGCAAGTACGGAGGGCAGAGCGAGAACTGGACGCTGAGGATGACTTATGAGGGCATGCTTGAAGATACCCATTGAGGTTGAGGACGTGCTCCTTTGTTTACGTCCTGAAATTAGGCGGACGCAATTGTGCTGGTGGGACGAAGCAGTTTACGCCCAAAGCCAGCAACCCGCATGGTTGGCTTCGGGGGTCACAACAGGTTTACGATGCACCTTTCTGCGCTTTTTGGAGCAAGTCGATATAACAGCGCAGTGAGACCAGAACGTGGCAACGAAAAGGGGGGACGATGGCATTGTTGATGGTATACTGAGGACTCACAATGACGACCAAAAGTATGCAGACCTCTACAAGGAGGATGGCTCTTCCCAACTGCAACGGAGTCAAGGGCGCTGAATATACCCGAGCAACCCTGTTCCCATTCAGCCTTTTCACTGCATCCAACCCAGTGACCGAACTGTCCGGCATATTGACCGTTAGTCCAACATGTTAACCCCCCCCCCCCAAGACGCAACTCAACCCTGAAGCAAGGGGGTGGAGCTTCTCACGATGCCCACATAAACAACATAGCCTTCGCCCTCTTCCGTCAAATATCAACTCCGCATGGTGTGGTTGGTTCATCACGTTCGTCTGTAACTGAGAAATTGCTACCGAAAGGTTCCTATTTGATTCTGGGTGGGTAGACGAGTCTTTACTTTTGCTTTTGACTTGAGCACACGGCGAGCTATTCGCCGTCCTCTTTTTGCTGCTTCTCGGGCCAAGCCACGAGATGATGTAGGTAGCGCTTATATAGTTGCAAGCTGGCTCTTTTCGAACTGCGTTGACCGTCATGCGCCGCTGCTTAAGGAGTATGAAAAGAGGCTGTAAAGCTTAACCAGTCTTCTAGGCCCCGTTGTGGAAAGACTTTACCATGCTAAACTATCCAGACCCTGAAGTAACAGTTGACGCTGGACAAATGCTTTCTCATCATAAATCTTCTCTTGAAACTCAATTCAGAATAACTTTGTCGTTTGATTTGGTGCGAAGAGCAGCAATAATTCAAGCGCGGTACTTCGGTGTTTAAAGGCTCTAGTATTTAGCTGGCAGCCGCATAATCGGTTCCAATCACGTATTTCACCAGTGGAAAAGTGCTCAACTTGAGTCAAGTCTCGTTCCTCCAATGCTCCCCCCTAAAGGATGTTGAAGCTTCATCGAGGTAGGGGTTACGAATCCAAATCCAAACATTCATTCCATAAATAACTCATGTTGTTCTTTTTATCTCTTCGCCTAGACCGTTGACAGACCCTTCGACACTGGCCCAAAAGTGACGGCTGTTTCGCCAGTTGAACCCATTGAAACTTAATTACTGCCGCTAAAGCCCCCATGATGATCGAGTATCATTGAAATCATATATGATCAAAGAGTTAGCTGTGTTCACAGAGCTTGGAAGCGTGGGCGCTTGGGAGCTTGGGAGCTTGGAAGCCAAGGACTCAGTACTCGTTATGTTGGCACTATGTGTTGCTTAGTTCTACCTAACGTTGCTGCGCTACTCCGTTGGCAACCTAGACGCCTTTCTGTTCCTCTGATTTTTTCTCTCTGAATGGCACCTGTGTTTTGGGTTCCCTCGGTTCCAAGTGATCTGGTTGTAGGGTACATTGTCAAGTTCCACCTTCTGCCTGGACTAAACGTCGATGATATTCATCGTTTCTCGAGACTCTGGACAGTGGATCTCGGCCACAATTCTTAGAGCAGGCGTTGTTGACTCGTCTGAAACTTGCTACCTACCTAAGTCTTGTTCCGTGTCATGTCATAATGATCCCTTCACCTCGACAAGTCATGTGACATGCACTCTTCGTGCAGCCAGGGCAAACACAGAACAAGAAGAAACTGAAAACATGAACCAGTATCAGGTGCTACTACACTCACCATGGTAAGCCAAACAAGAACTGCCTCATATTCAGCGTCAAGCGACACCTGTCACAGATACGCGCGGAAACCCGCCTGCCGATCGTGATCAGTGCAGGACCTGTGGGCGCTAATGGCGGGAAGGTCAGTCGATCGTCGACACACCATCGACCGTTGGAACAAGGCCTCAGCTCAAGCTTTCCGAGACTGGGGCCGCTCCACAACAAATGCTGCCCCGGCCCTGTCAAGTTTTCAGAGGCTGTCAAGCAGCTTCCACGACTGCCGACCCGGCACGTAGGGCTTCAGGGCTCAAGGAATGCCACGCGTCGGTATCCGTAGAAAAGCAAAGAATCCAGCAGCGTGGAGCCACACAGTGGCTGCTCATCGAGTGTGAAATTGAGTTTCGGTGGTTCCAGGGGTAAAACAGTGGGAGACCCGCTTGGCGCCGGGGGGGGACCGGTCGGGGAGTTTTCAAGGGCTGTTTTGCATACTGTAGGCATCTTCGTGCAACATCGGATGAATCGGAGGAAACGCCAGGTCTTTCACGGATGGAGAGGCAGCCGGTCGCAATTTTAACTAACCTTCAGTGGGAGAAAGTGTCAACATCGTCGATGGCTTAGTGACTGTAACATGGCATGTCACGTCGTGGGGGTCTCGACTTGGTAGGGATGGAGACAACTCCTCCCTAACAAGTCCTCGCTGATGGCCTCACCTGATTGCTAAACCAATATTTGGTGATTTATAGAGCCACTGGGCACACATAAACTCGTGAGACAACGGTACAAGACGCCAGACTATCCATGAGCAACAACTGCCGTGCTACGCTGCCTTGCAGGAGCAACGCTAGGTGAGAAGCAACTAACAGGAGACAGATAGGTAAGTTAAATGCTTGGTTGCGATTAGCTCAGCGTCGATCCAACCGTTTGGAAGCGATCTGCTGCCGCCGGGATCCAACGCAAGCAATTGCTTTCAACGGCGGGGATGCACGGCAGAGCAGGCGTCAATCGGAGGGCTTTCAACCGAAACCATTTCCTGAGAGCGTGGAACAAGAGGCTTGGGCTTTATGGCGGCCTGTGTTGCAGAGGCTGGCCGGGTCGAAGCAGAACGTCTGATGGGTCGAGAGGAGCATTGACGATGACAGGCAGTCATGATGCAAACCTGTCTCCAGGCCTGTGCATTGCTTCGTGGATGATGACGATGCTCGAGGTTCCAGTGCAAGGTTGAAGCATCCATCAGCCACTCGATGGAACAGATGTCTTGCATTCCCGGACCCGGTTGAAGGGAGCACTCGCGAGCAACAGCAAGGGATGGCCATTGTCCTGTCGTCTGCTTCTGTATGCCAACATGCGCAAGGTTCCGAAGGTTGAAGGGCCGTGACCCAGTGCTTGAGCGGCCGGGATGGCATCGATGAAACTCCCGCGAGGTCAAGGTCGCTTCTTCTGGCCCCTGCACCCAGCCTATCGCCGCGACAGGATTGATCCCGGTCGCATCTCAAACAGACGGGGTAGAAGATGGTTAACGAACTTAACGTCCACGAGGACGCCCTCGACGGCAAGACCGGATAACACAATGCTGGCTGGGAATGGGCTCAGACGAGGCTCGACTCTGGGCTGATCTCTAACAAGACAACACCCTCCCAGCAACACTGAAGATCTAATCCATTCCTGTGGTCGTCCGGATGCCGTGGCGACAGTAGTTCGGGTCAGATAAGTCGGGGGCCGCCCGCACTTGGAGCTCAGCTCTTGCTGCTCACACTCTCGTGTCATTTCCCTTGAACTGTTCCCCCTTGACAACCAACGAGTGTTGGTGTTCTCGCAAGCAGCGACACACGAACGACGACATCACCCACAAACTGACATATTCTAATCAAGACGCCGAAACGAAACAATCCCACCAGGTCTGATCCAATCAAGGACTCGGTTTATGACGGTTCTCCGGCTTCTTGATCAAATCTCGCGGCCATCCCACCCTGTCACGACGCCTGGCTCTCATTAAAGACCCCTTGAACCCCATTAAAGCTGCCTTATCCACAATCCCCGAGCGCCACTGCAAGGGCAGGGAGTTGTAGGGCGAATCCCCATTTGCTCGAGGTGCCTGGGGCCAGCAGGCATCCTTCATTTCGCCCACCCGAACGGCCGCTAGCCAACAAGGCCATAGCCTGGAGGAAGCCCGCCAACCAGCCTTCCTGAGCCCTGCAACCCGCGCCAAACAGTGCACTGTATCGCTGGCTTATTGGATTCCAGGCCCTGAAGACGGCAGCCCGGGCAGAAAAGTGTGACACTAAGTTACCAACCAGCCTCTAGCGACACTTTTGAGAGTTCCCCCGCCCTCTTCCCTGAAATCTCACCATTCTTCCCTTCTCTGATTGTCTCTTTTTCACAGGTTCCATAACTTATTACCTTGCTCTTTTTCTCCCTTCTGATTCACCCCATTATTATTGGCACTTAGTTTTCAATCCTCCCGCCGACTTCATAATTCACTGTCGAGTCGGCTACTTTCGTTGCGTAACAATCCTCCCAATACGAGGCTGCCCTTGCTGCTGGACCAGGCCCTGGCTGCCTCCGTCTTTTGAGAGAAAGCTCTTGTTACCCCTGATTTTCGCCAGTCAGCCAGCCGCCCTGCTCTGTACTCTCGACTTTCTCAGCGCCTGATCTGACGGTGACCGCGTCACGTCTGCCGCTACTAAATTACCGCTCTGGTTATCCGCTGCGACATTGGCTTCTTGTCTGTGGTTCACAGGCTCGCAGCCCGCCTAGCACAGCCTAACTAAGAACAAAACTGAACTGCACTCGACAGCCACTGTTTTTGTTGTTTCGACCTGGACCGCGCCGCGCGCATTACCCAAATCTGTTCTTATTACCGGCAGTCGAATCACGCTGCAGTTCAAGTCAACTCTCTCCACAATCGAGCGTCTTGCGCTCTGAGCCTTGAGAGTCTGCGCCTGTGCTGCGCCTGCGCCGACCTTCCCGTCCCTGGGTTACCCCTTGTCTCCGCGCTCCCCTTTCTCGCCCGCAAGCGCATCTTCCTCTTCCACTCCAAACCACCCAATTCAGTCCTTTCATCCTCTTCTTCTCCTCCCGCTAAACCACACCACACCCTTATTCGCGGGCTTTGACCGTCCCAACTTTAGTCGCTCCTTTTTTTCTCTTTTATTTTCTGCTTCCTCGACCCGACCGTTGCCGTTTTACGCCCTCGAGGCTCCTACGATCGACACCGCTTCGCCTGGCAACTTGCAGTGCCGCTTAGCACAGCCTCTTCCATTTTCGTCGCTCTACTCTTGCCGAATGCTCCGGTAGCAATCGAGCCCTACGCCAGCTTGTCAACCGACGATCTCGATCGAAAGAAAGCGCTTCTCCTCTCCAGCTCAGACGCATCGGCTTCGATCGCCGACTGAATTGCCGCCCTTTCCTTATGCCACCGTACTCCGTCACCTCGCCGTCGCTGCAGAAAATGGACAACTCAAGAATGTACGGCGGACGCAAGGGGATCCAGATGAGCAATATCCTTGGCGACCCTTTCGCCCTGGCCACGCTCTCCATTTCCATGGTGTGTTTCTCCGTATAACTCGTCGTGCGCGCAGCGCTAACACGTCCAGCTCGCCTGGTGCATCACTTTTGTCGCCTGCATCATTGGGCGGATACAGCAAAACGACACCTCGGGGCCTTTCCCGACATTCGCCTGGTGGGCATGCATCTACAGTCTTTGCCTGATTGTCGGAGTTTTTGTCGTTATTGGAAGCGACTCTGTCCATACCTACCATGTCGCTGTGACTGGTTACCTCGCCGCAGGAATTGTCCTGGTTTCCTCAGGCGTGAACCTGCTGCTGTACTCGGATAGCGGTGCGCGCGAGGCTGCCTCGGCCGGTTTCATTCTGTTGGCCATGGTTATTGTAAGTAGCGTCTCGACACAATTGAGCGCGCGTCTAACAAAATGATAGGTGCTTTGGACCTTTTACTTCGGATCCAACCCTTCATCAACTCCACGAGCCTTTCTCGACTCGTTCGCCCTCGCCAAGGAGTCTACGACGATCCATCGATCTACGATGCACGGCTACGGTGGCACCGGCCGTCCCGAAACGTCCAACTCGGTCCAACCCCCTCAGATGTACACTTCCGCTCAGCTCAACGGCTTCGAGAACCCCTCCCCCGTCGGCGGCGTGTCGCAAGTTGGAGGCCGCGGCTCCGCAGTCCCTCAAAGCTTCGCCAACTCGGTCATGCAACACCAGCCCAAACCGGCCAACTCACCTGGCAATGACACCGAGGTCGTGCCGCCCACCGAATACCCCTACCGGGCAAAGGCCATCTACAGCTACGAGGCCAACCCCGACGACGCCAACGAGATCTCCTTTTCCAAGCACGAAATCCTCGAGGTATCGGACGTCAGTGGACGGTGGTGGCAAGCACGCAAGGAGAGTGGCGAGACGGGTATTGCGCCCAGCAACTACCTCATCCTGTTATGATCAACGATCCACGCAAGGATTTCCTGGGATACCCGTTCGACGACACCATTGTGCTGTCGAGCACTGTCAGACCCACGCACGGGCTGCTCGTTCATTATTTCTTGTTGTTTTAACGTCTTAGAGTCACGACTCCGCGATTTGGTTCAGTACTGGGATGGGAAATGTGTTGGATGGAGTATATTTGGGATGAACCCCCCCTTTTTTGACAAAACGGCCCATGGCGCCTGGCAGTTGGCTGCATTCCTTTTTTATCTTCAATGTTCTCCTTTTTATTGTCCTCATTTCTTGTTTCTCTTCGCTTCATCTATTACACTTTGTGAGTCCTACGGGATTTGACTCGGTTGATTTTCCAACTTTGCAGGCGAAAAAACGGCCATAGCCGCTTGGTGCTGTTGTATCAAAAGAGCAATGCGGCCGGGAATCCAAACTTGATGAGGACATTTGGGTTATGGTCCACGAGCAGACTGGGCTTGTTTTAAGGAGAAGGGGTTGTATTTGTCAAAGGGATCTGGGTAGGCCAGGTGCGGATATGGACAGTATCGAGGCAAGCTGTAACTAGAACGAGGGATCAAGATATTCTTCGCCTTGGTGAATACGACGGCTATTGGAATGAATGCATTGAAGGCTGTTGTGTGCGATTGAGTGTCAACTTGGCTATGATCTGCATCTGGCGGAGTCTATCGGCTTCGGGACCGAGGCAAAGGGTGATATGATAATGTTTACTCCCGGAGCGCGTGGTAGCTTTGCGAAGAAACAGTTATCAAATTGGTTTCCAAACTTGGGAGTGTAGGTTTGGATCCTGGGCATGTCCAGTATGACGAGCTTCAGCATGGTCTTGAACGTAGCCCACGAGGCTATGGCTGGCGAGTGCCGGATCAACCTCAACATTGGCCGGATCGGGGCGTCCTCTGACATCTTGACGTGGCCGTCGCAAGTCCGGCGCCGATCCCGCTTGCGCGTCGATCCAGCGCGTCTTTCGGCACTGGACGTGATGCCTCCACAGATCTCGCGCATCTCGTATCCGGTCTTGGCCGCGCAGATCCACAGGCACAAGGTTCAATGGTATCCCTATCCGTTCTCCCACCGGGCGATCACCCCTCCAACCTCTTCCTCAGCTCCCTCTCCTTCTGCAGCACCTCAAGCTCCAGTCTCTCGACGCCGTACCTCAGCGCCTCCTTCCTCTGCCGCACGGCCCGCGCGCGGAGCTTTTCTTCGGCGGTGAGTCTCCGTCCGCCGACCTTCTGCTTCTTGGCCTTGCTGCCAAAGTCGGCGTCGTCGTCGGGACGGGCGAGACGGCCCTGCTGGAGTTCTGCGCGGGCTTTGAGAGTTTCGATGCGACGCTCTTGACGCTCGATTTGGGAGTCTGTGCGGGCGAGGAGGAGGGCGATGTAAGGGCCAATGTCGTCGCGGAGGGAGGCTTCGGCTGCGGCGAGGGTGGGTTGGGGGATGAGTTCGTAATGCTAGATACACATCAGTGTCAGCTTGGTAAATTCAATCAAAGACAAGGCAGAAAAGGAAGAAGGCATCCGCGAGAGACGCAGGAGAGCTTGGAGGGAGCGGAGGACTCACGCGGACAGCCTTCAGGACGTTGACAAGGCGGGGAAAGTCGGAGACGCCATTGTCGAGGGTTTCAACGGAGGACTCGAGGAACTTGAGGGATGTGCGGAGGGAAGAGACGCAGTCGGAGTATGTAGCGAGGTTGGCGGCGGCCATGATGAAGGATCGTGGGGTCTTTGGGCTTGTTGTCGCGGGGTAAATTAGGTGAGATTCACGACTGTTGTTGCAGTGGTTATCCCATTCCCGAGAAGAAGGGAGCGGCCTTGGGGACGGGACTGTTGGGCGCTAAGGTCTCGTTCCGTAGCGAGAGGAGCGCGGGTTGAGGTTGCACCGGGAACACCAGCGTTACTGATTGTTTTGATCCAAACCTCATGACGCAAAGCGTGCCCGGAGTTGACAGGCGTGATAGTGCGGGTGCACGGGCCAACGGCCTACACGTCCCGAGCTTCCTCCGCCGACGTCTTTCGTCTTGTACTTGGCAAGCTACATCCTCACCCTTATCACCCCATATTCTTTATCTTTTTTTCTTTCGCCTCTAAAGCTAGTAGAAAATACTTCATGTCTCACTCATTCTTCAGATACAAGTGCGGTTTCCACGGGTGCACGGACATCTCCACGCCTCACCTGGGTCAGGCTGGTTTAACATAGGCGCCATGTGCTGGAATGCGATGACTGCATGCCGACGCAAAATGAGAACAAGACTAAACGTCTCGAGATGGCTGGAGAATGCCGCGAGTCTTCTATCGTGGCCAGTCAGATGCCGAGGCCTCTTCGGGATCCTGGATAATTCTCACCTTCGGCAGTAAAGTTACTGTTACCGTCTCCATCCACCTCCAATTTCAGCAGTTCTTGTCTAACTTCAAGCTGATCCGTGGATCTCCTCAGCTCCCAACGGTTGGCCGAGTGGCCCGCTGCCCAGTTTTCCTCCTGGCGGTATCGTTGAAGCGAGGTTGCTTGCTGCTAATGATTTCCGGGTGCTACCGATATTGTTCGGGACAGTACTAGTTAGTACTCTTCCGTGTTCCGGTGTTCCAGGCTCTGGATGTGTTAATATGCATCCAAAGATTTACTTAACTCGAGTATCCCACGCTCCTTTATCGAAGTTCCACCCTAGGCCGTCGAGTATTTCGATGACCTGTCGCTTCTTGGCTGAACATTAGCCCGCTGTGAATATGGCCTCACTCGGCCTTACTCCCCTCGGTTCTATGACTAAACCGATCGAGTCTCCCTGCTAGACTGAGACCTCATCAGACTCATGCTGTCCTAAAACTATGTCCAATTACTCGTTTACCTATATTACTTAATCCCCAAATCATCATTCTCCCCATGTTGTCCCCGCCTTTTTATCTGGAACCTGGCCCACGGATTTGGCAATCTTGCGGTGTTTTATCTTTAGTCTGGCTTCTTGTTTCTCTTTGTCCTGGACTCTTGTTCTCTGCTGCCTAGTTTCATCTCACTTCCAAATGTTTTCAAGCCTTGGATCAAGCGCAGAGTCTGAAGGCCACGGCTTGCTGTTCCTGAATGAGGAGTGGAACGAGAGCATAGCTAATGGCGAGCCTTTCACTCTCGAGTGGAATGAGACCATCAACGAGACAGACGCACAATTGGGCGTCTTCCGTGTGACGTATCCTCGTGGTGGTGTGAAAAGGTTTGAACTGGTAGCAAACTTGACAGGTGAATCTATGTACCCTTGGCCAGCTACTTGGATCTATTAAGAGCGCCAAGACTGACACATACTGATGTAGACATCATCGAGCTCAGTTCGTGCGAGTGGACACCAGACGGCCTCGAAGACAATTTGTACGCCCTCTACCTTGCAACACTGAGTAATGGAGACCAAAGCTGGACCATATCTCCTCCATGGAGATTGAAGAGTGTAAGTATACTCTTGAGTCCCTCACTCCTGACCCGGAGTCTTATCGATTCTATCTCAGTCAGGACGCCGCCTTCACTGGGCTCCCTCCGTGGGCATACCCATCGTCTGCCTCCTTGGCGTATACGTCATCGGCCTGGTAACCTGTATCGTCTACCGTCGCCGCAAGCGCCGCAAGCGAGAGCGCGAGGCTGCCGCTGCGGATATAGCACAGGATATCGCCGGTCGACATCCATCCGTAAGCTCCGTGGACACGGCCCGGACGCTCGTGGAGACTGAGCCCGAACCTAGGCCTAATCTCAAAAAACCCGAGGATGTGCACCGCGGCTTGGCTAGGGCGGAACGCGAATTCGACAGGAAGCCGAGAGGTTCTGCTTGGGTGGAGAACGTGCGGTTTGATGGAGTGAGCTTTGAGCCGGTTAGATACGGCCGTCGGAGTGATGAGAGCGTGGACTGCGATGGACGGTGGCCAAAGGATATGCATGTTGCTCCCGGGACAGCGATTTGACCAACAATACACAACACGAAACAAGGACAAAACT
The DNA here is from genome assembly GCA_014824385.1 of Fusarium cyanostomum. Taxonomy (NCBI): domain Eukaryota; kingdom Fungi; phylum Ascomycota; class Sordariomycetes; order Hypocreales; family Nectriaceae; genus Fusarium; species Fusarium cyanostomum. The sequence goes on from JABCKW010000475.1 coordinate 15,334, forward strand.
CATGGACGCTTATCGATTGAGCGGCTGATACCAGTTTTTGTTACGATTCACCTACAGCTATGCGTATTCCAAATGAAAATTGATTCTGGGAAAGCTTAGATGAGGCTGTGTTTGGCTTATAGACTATAGTGAATCCTGCCCAAGTGATAGTAGAATTATCATTTCAAGTTCACTCTTTTGAGAGGATTATCAACCTTTGTCTCCTCCTTGTACACACCAAGAGGACGTTTTTTTGCTTGCTCTGACGAGAGGTGGTTTCACAGGAGGCAAGCATTTTACAAGACTCGTACAATTTTGCTATACAACACCCTTTCTCAGGGTTGATATACTAACATCGGTGATGAATGATATTCAATCACCTCGAAATTACTGCCCTCTTTCAGACATCATGCCAACCCATTAACGTGCAAATACAAAGTTCCCCTGGCCAAGTCCCGCGCCCTGTCGCCTTCCATCCCCGCTTCGATACCCTGTGGTACCCCTTCTGGCCTCTCTGTTCTTCTTGTTTCGGGCTCGTGGAAGGACTCGGTTTTCTCGCGGTTCGTGGGATATTATGGTTCGACTCGGGGTGCGTACTTTGTCGTTTGCGTTTCGCATTTGGCCTCGTTGTTTGGATATCGTACTCTGCGTCATGAATGTTAGCGGTCATCTGGTGTCGTAGTTTCGTATACTTACTTCTTATATCGAGCAGCCAAAGGCTCTGAAAGACCTCGTCGAAATTGCGAGTGAGAGGGAAACAAAATGAAATGAAAAGAAAAGAGAATCAAGGAAGATACAAGTCATACAAACAGGCAAAGAAAATAGAAAGGTGTCGCAACTTCTCAGCCTGCCATGCAACGCGATGATCTTCCTATCGCGCCATCGTATGTTGTTTTTCGGCTCCAGTCTCTGGTTCCTCGTACGTCGTCGATCGTAGCAGTCATTTGAATAATGAAATAGGACAGAAACGCGGCCGGAAGCATCAAATCGAAGTCGAGATACTCGAGAGACAAGAAATAAATCAAAGAAGAAAAAGTCAACCCCCGTAAAAACAAGAACTGCGTGTGTGTCGTACAAACAGGTAACAAATCAAATCGAGCGCTCATTTGTCGTCCACGCCAATGAGCTTCATAGGGCTCCCTCTTCGGAATACCGAAGTCGTCGACTTAGTTCAAGGCTTTGGATTTTGCAAGCCGAGCCTCCTTTCTTTTGTCGCGGTACTTCTGAGGGATGAGGTCAACGAGGTTGTGGTGCTTGGCGAGACAGAATGGAGTGATCTTCATTACGTTCCGAGCGTAAAGGCAGGCGCCGTTATCGAGAAGCAAGGTCAGCAGGCTGCCAATCGACGCGGATAGCAAATCTCTGTAGTACTCCTCGAGTTGCTGCAACTGTGCGTGGTCAACGTTGGATGGTACCGTCGTGATCGCCCGGTCGTGGCAAGCCAAGGCGGGTGTAAGGGAGCACGCGCGATGGAGGATCGTTTGTCTGCCAACAGCGTCGGTTGCCTTGAATCCGTAGCGCAGCATATCCTCTACAATCTGCCGAGTTTGCTCGAGGGTTCTAAACTCGAGGCAGTTTGTGAATCTGGATGGGTTGAGCAAAGTGTAGAGAGGTGGTTCAGTATCTTTGAGTAGCTTTGAGTTCTCGTGAACCGGAATCAGCATGTCCGCGGCCCATTTCAAGTCGATTGAATCGAGGTTTTCAATGGCCCAGTTCAAGATGTGCCTGCCCTCTGGCGTGTAATAGGCACAACGGCTGTCCGCGTAGCGGATGAAGGCTGAGATCTTGGTTTTTCGGATTGTCTCAAACTTGTCCAGGCCAACAGACTGGAGATGCTCGCGATCTCTTGGAAGTCTGAGACTGAACAGGTTGTGACAGAGAAAGAAGTCTTGATCCGCATCGCTATGAGGTGCCGGAAATCCTTGCAGAAGGCACTGAAGAACCGAGACTTGCTGGAGGGAGCGACGGTGTAGTTGGCCAACGCTCATTAAGTTTGCTCCATGCTCGAGGAGAGACTCAAAAATCTCTGGCCGAACTGTGTCGCCGGTTGCAAACATCAGGGGAGTGAAGCCATTTTCGATGAAGGAGTTCCCATCGACATCCGCCTCTTGAAGTAAGCGAGGATTAAGATCATTCCAGAACTCCGGGTCTTGGACGAGGTTGAGAACCAGGCCCGACGGAGTAGCCTCGCTTTGGATCCGCTGTCTAGTCAAGTAGACTTCCAGAGCTATGGGGTTCAAGGTAAGAGGTTCCAATACCCTGGCATTCGCCCGTCCGTCGAGGAGGGCGTTGACGATCTTTCGGTTTCCGTTCCGTATGGCAATCAATAAGGGCAGTCCCTCTGGATGGCGTTCATTTACACGGATAGGCCTATTCAGCGACAGGCCAGCCTCGCAGAAAGAACGAAGAATGCGAACCCTTTCGTCTTCTTCAAATTTGAAAGGTTTCCCGAACACTTTGCTCAAATGCTCTGGTTCCAAGATTCCTAGAAGTGCGTCGGCCGTTTCTCTGCTCGGCTCATCCACAGTCGCATAGCCGTAGTGAAGAACAAGCGTGGCGACTCTGGGGAAACCTGTTGCCATAGCGAGCAGTAGAGGGCCGCCGCCAAATTGCCCTTCGTACGGAGGTCTTCGGTATTCCCGTCGAGGGGGTGCACCGTTCTTCAGGAGAACCTCGACGAGATCATACAGCTGCGTCTCATTCAAGCCCAGAACAATGGGGTTGAGTCTGGGACAGCATTGTGAGAGGATCACAGTCAGTGGTGTATGCAACTTGGAGTTCTCAAACATGACCATAGGAGGAGGAGGCTTAGCGGAGAGCAAGACCTTGGCAGCCAGAGCGGATTGTGCATGGCTCAAAACCGAAGGGTGAGAAAACGCGATATTGCGCCAAGGGTCGGGAGCTTCCAAAGGGCGGCTGGGCACCATTTCAACTGTAGCGGCTCCCGCCTGGACGAGGATCTGCATCACTGAAGTATGATTGCCTTTGGTGGCCAAGACAAGGGCTGAGCAGTCGTATTGGTAGGCAAGCAGGCTCAGACCGTATCGTTTCTTGGAGGGATACGCGATGTATAAGTACGGGCAGTATTCTTCTTCGAGCGAGTTTATAGCAGGAGCATATGTGCACTTGCGCTCCTTGCAAGAACAGAAGAAGACGCTTGGATTTGCGCCCATCTCTAGGGCGGTTCTGGCGAGATCCTCAACGCCATAAAGGCAAGCCCAGAGGAGAATGTTGTACGTTCCCGATGCAATATCTCGCTCAACGAGCCAATGCTTGAAGACGCTGGAGAAACGACGACAGACAAAGAGTAAGGCTTTGAGAGCAGCGGCGTCAAGACTGGGAACTATCTTCAGAAGGATCTCATTAGGCAACATTGCCATCAGAGGCCGGCCTTGCTGCTCAGCACGGACTTCAAGATACCAAGGTCAGTTCCCCTTCATGCCTGGATTTGCAGTTGTTAAGTGTAGAACTTACCAGGAGGCCAAGGCGGGCCGCCGTCCTTGTGTTGGAAGGTTTCCATGGAAGGGAGATGCCAGTATGAGCGGCAAACTGGAATGGCTTGAGCTGAGATTGAACAGGGGGGGTAGAAAGATGGAGCGTTGTGACTGAAGGAGAGTGAAGGATAATCTAGCCAAAGAGAGGAAGGTATTCGCTCTCTGGACTAGGTAGGGTTGTCTGGGGCTGGAGAGTGGGATGGAAGGAAATAGTGGGAAGTTGGGTAGAGGGGGAAGAAAATATAGAAAAAATATTGTGGGATTATGCGAGCTCAGGTAATGCATAAGGAGGTCAAGGGTCTCATGTCATCAAATATGCAGTAAGATAGTGAATCATGCTGCTGGAAAATGGGAGCAGTAGGAGAGATTAGTGAACTAGCCGCCCATCGTTGCCCCTGGCTGCCCTCAATGGACCACTATATCAACCACCTAGGATCTGATATACACCCATGGATATCCCAAGGCACAGTTCATAAAGCCCGGGTACTCACTTATTGCTCTATATTCATCCCTTTGTTTGGCTGGGACAAATCTCTCTGATAAGAGCTGCCATGGCAAACGAGATGCAAAGCCTGCCTTGCTCTGCCCATTCTATACAATAACACGGGGAAATTAATCACTTTGCAGGCTTCAGACACGCCTTCGTAGGGTTGGATTCTCCGTCTGGGCGAAGAGGTAACCAAGGTCTTGGCCCTGGACAGCTGGTGGCCTAGAAGTGCCGTCTTGGCCGTCAAAGCGGGTTTGCAGTTTGCACAAAAGTGAGAGAACTGGCAACTCAGTACTGCTGGTCTGGCTAGAAATATTCATTGAAATAAATGGGATACTTGCACGGTAAGAGTAGTGCCCACAGAGAGGCCAGAAAATCAAACATGCTCCTTTGACCTGGCCAGTTGCAAACTTGCATTTATCTCCACGACTACCACATTTCCACCCATGCTTCTTTCACTGACAGGATATTATGCGACGATATGTGCAGCTTGTGTTGTTTCTCAGGGTGTCTGTAGGGAATGCCCTAACCGATGATATCAAATTGATAAATGCGATGAGCTAAGATTCCAATTTCCAGCTACTCACCATTTGCTGAACACGCCAACAAGAGATGAAATGCTTCCAGTCTGAAAGGATTCTCCTCAAATCCTCCAGTTTCTTTGGTCCCTCCTTATCACTTCCCAGTTCTTTCGGTGGCACTTGGCGCCTGACCATTTCGTGCAGGATGGGAATAGCTCGATCGCTTCGATGTGCTACTCGTACGAGGGTGACGACGTGAGGGACTGGACAGGGGACTCGTAGACCCCTGAACGTTTATTCGAGTGTTTTATCGTGCTCATTTTTCGTGCACATTCATCTGTTGTGAGGACCTTGCTTGCATTGCATCGTTAGCCAGAGCACTTCCTTCAGAAATGTTGCGCGAGCTTGCCCAGCAATCCCACATCCGTCGCAGAGACAACCTTGATTGAAGTCTTTCCTTTGAGCGGCGTCTTAATTTCCTCTCCGTGCTTGGCCTACTACCTTCGGAGCCCTGTTGCCTTCACAAAGGCTCGATGGGTAGACCCGAAATGGATTTTGAACCTCATCCTCTGACAGATGACATACCTATGCAGCTTCATGGGTTTCGACCTTGTTGGAATAGAATTCGAGGATCTTGGAAAGTTTGGTGACATCCGAAGCAGGAATTTCGTCGATCTCGGTCGTGTACAGCTGGGGGAAAACCACCAACGAGGAGATTCTGTTCTCCAAGTTAGCCACAAAAAGCCCAGAATTGTCGAGGACTCTCTCAGTCGATCTCGGCGAGGTCCTGCTGATATAGCTGAGGTTGCCTGGGTCAAAATACGGCAACTAACATGTGTTGGTTCTGGTTTGCCTACCGCAGAAGCTGTCAATTCAGGGCTTTTTTGCTCCCACCAAGCCGTCACTGCATTAGCACAGACAGGGATAGAGTATTTCACCATGCATTACTGTACTGCACAATATTTCCAACATGTGGGCTTCTATGAAGAAGCATCAGGCGCCCCAAAATTGCAGTTAACAACTATTCGACAGATCCGGAAACGGGTGGTCTATCACGCCGTGAAGACCTCTAGGTTCGACAGCGTACCTCCAAGGTTGGGTGCCCAGCACTGGAAAGTCTTACAGACAAGGATTTGCTTTTCTGCAAGATTCCAGAGCTGACCGAACGAAATCTAGTACGTCGATATCATCGTTTCGTCCTCACTGCTGTTGTGCGTTTGCTAATTCTCTTTGTAGAGGCAGAGGTGCAATCACCCTTGCATTGTGATCCTTGACTGCGTTCTTTCATCAAGGTGATTGTTTAGGATCGATGCCCCTTCCTAGACGACATCCTATGAGCTGCTCAGCGTCTTCTGGGTTAACCGACTGTATGTTTGCTTCAATATTTCTCCATATTTTGGCTGCTGGGAATGCATGTTGCTACAACGTCAGCGTAGCATGCGTTTGTATGCGCCGGCCGGCTTCAGGCATGGGTCATGCAGCTACGAATGGTATTTCTGATATCCACGGCACCAGGAAGATCACTAATCAGCTTGCTCCTACAGTCTCCTATTCGGAGCTAAACGCTGAAAAGACTTTCGACGGTTGGTATCGGTCAGTTCTTTGGCAGGAGATCTGCTCAACGGAGTCTATCCGTTTGTCTTTTGATTTGTTTCCTAGGTAGGAGACCCACCTCTTTCAAACATCATCGGACAAAGATCACAAGGCTCGGTCTACAGATTTCGATGCCAAGTCTCGCTCAGAAAGTCATTCATCCTCTGGGTCGATGTCTTGAAAGGTGTGACACCCTGACGAGAAACCGCAAGTGTCAGACTGCCGAGAGACAAGAGCCGAGAAAGAGAAACGAAGGTGGCTGTGAGTGTCCTCGACATGATTATCTCTCATCATTTACCTGACCTAAATGTCTACAGGGCTCAAACAACCTCTGCCTGTTCAGTCTCTTCCGAGTCAGGTCTCGATTGTAGGACTAAGATCAAGAGCGCAATCTTCGACACGGCCCAAGCCGTTAACCCTACAACAATCCACGAGGAGGCAATACAATGTATTTCAAACTGCACCAGATAGTCCCGGACTCCCTGTCACAGCTACAGAAGATTACCACATACTCCAGTTGCAGATCTGAAGCCTATGGCCTACCTTCTACAGAACCAAGACGGAGTTGGTCAGATATACTAGGATAACGCACTCTAGAGGTTTTGAAGGAAGATCATTTGCAAGAATGCTGAAACATCTCCAGCCTGCAGAATTATCTGTCCATTGGCAATTCAGATCGACCAACCGAGTAAGTCGTCCAAACCCTGTTGATGACTGAGAGGCTCAAGCCACCCCCAGTCACGATGTCGAGGCGCCGGTGACCGTCTCAGAAAGATGAGAGAACACCTAACAATTATGGATGGGATTAACACTAGTTGCCAGGTTATACGCTTAGAAGCTACTTCTTCCTTCAAGATTGGGGACAGAACGCCTCCGAACCTACTGAATTCAACAGTGCATTCCTACATGCGGCTTTACAAAAGACCTTACGAGTTTCATCCGCTGCCCCGGCATCGACCACTACAATACTATCAGATCAATCTCGACCAAGTACTGAGACCGAGCACTTTGCCATCGCCGCCCCGAGCTCTCCACGTTCCACCAATACAGGAGTATAATAAGAAATGCAAAGCCTCCGGTCACCCTACGCCAGAGGCTTTCTTTTCGACGTCGGAAGCTATACCAGCTCTCCAGAACACTTGGGCTTGTATACTTATAACTCTCCATTCTCACATCTCAATGAGTTGTGAAGAGCCTCAGCGCCTCCTTAGACAATGTGGCCATGCAGGATTTCAAGGTCGGAGTTCACGCCTTCGCTATCATGCAATGCCTCGAAATGCGAGAAATGCGAGAAGAGTGTCAATAGTACGTGCAAATAAATACACGAAAGCGTCCACTATACCCCCAATCAATAACCTCCAAGGTACGAAAGGCGGTACGGAACCCATTTCTGTCCATTGAAGACCTTACTGAAGCTTATAGTAGACGGAAATATCCGGCCCCCGTTCAATCGATTCTGCAGGGCAGAAAATACAAGCGCTGATCTTCCAGCGTGTAGATGATACCATCCCCTGAGAGGTCCATCCTTGCAGAAACCATCTGCAGCAGTCCAGTTCTCTCCTGACATCGTTTTCGTTCAGCCGAAAGTCGGTCGCGTTCCGTTTAAGACAAAGAAACTCAAATTTCGGTTTGCCCTCAACCTGAGGCAGTATATTCGAGCAATAGTCCACCTTTGTTTCTCGCCCTCTGGAGTTGCGAAACCCTTCTTTGCAAGATGTTGAGGCTAGTGCACTGATTGTGCTACGTGCGTTCCTATGTATCTTGTCGATAACTCAACAGTGCTCTTCCCAATCAGTTCCACCGGCTTCACCTTGGAGGATGCATAGAGCATTAACTCGGATATATGGAATGGAGAGAGGCCTTGCACGGCATCAGAGAGAACTGTGACACTTGATTGTCGTCAATACCAGACATCCTGACGGAGAGAGCTACAGCAATTGTTGTGAGCTGGCTTTCATTATCGTGCTCAGAGTCAAAACAATAGCTCAGGGTGGCATAATTCAGAGTCAACCCAAACCTGGCTCTCATCTTTGACTGAATATCGGGTGCAGGATAACAACTTGATAGGCTGGCTATCAACCTCGACGAGTCGTTTCCGTTAAACCCTTCCCTGTGCGTAGCTTGGGAGTATTCCTCTCTACCATGGCTGATCATTCTCTCCGTCCAAGCAATGCATTCGAGAGTAAACCGATCATTGGTATTTTAGGAGGTCAGGATTCTTCAAGCCGACTTGCCAGGGCATCGTATCCTGTCGCAACTCATATTAGCAGAGAATGATACCCGCGCACAGAAATATTCTATTTTGAGATTCGTATCGTCGCCTTTCGAAATAGCTGAAGAGCCAACTGTATCCAGACCGTAGAATTCCAGAATTCGGCTCTTTTGCAGAGACGTGCTGCCTTTGGAGCTTCCAAGCCAGGAAACGACATAGAACATGACTATAAATTCGGATTGACAAGTTGAACTAGTTCAAAGGAGTGTTCCTTTATGACGCGGATTCCAAGAGAGTATTTGAAAAGATGCAGACCGTTGCGATGCATTATTGTCGTAACGCAGATATGCCCAGTTGCATCAGCACCTGTTGTAGGGTACCTTACACTTTGCTGTATGGCATAGTGGCATAAGTCTGCGACAATTACCAACAAGGCTCTTGGGTCGTGCTTTCAGCTACTCAGCAGCTGGATGACGAGAAGATGAATTGCTTAAACCCTTCATATTCTAGGCACCCTAGTTAATTATTTCCTGTCTAAGCCGAGGACTTCAGCAGTCAGCACATTGATGCTCTCAAGGAACGGAATGCGTGGAGATGAGGCCAGTCAAGGGAGGACACAACTTAGAAATAGCCATAGACTTCTGTAAATAAAGTCTCTATTAACTAAGAGTAACTAACCGTAGAAGTAACTCCAAATATCCATCAGTTAGAAGTATCTGGTACTCCACGAAAACCTACCTTAGAAACGGCAGACCCGTCTCGATTTAGGTCACGTGCAAGAAAGATCACTACAAGACGAAGGTTCCGGAATCGGTTCCACTTAATTCCAGCCCCCGGGCAGCCTCGGAGCTCAGTGGGGACCTTCGACAGGCAGGAGCCTCTTGCGTGAGCCTCGTCACTAAACCGACCAGCTTCGACCAAACACGCCCCACGACCTCCGATATATCGCATTACCTCCATCAGCGATCCCCAACTTCGACTCCCCCACTCCATCCCGTTCCGTAAAACACACTTCCTGCAATTAATATTGCGCGCTCGCCATCATCATGTCTGAGGGAACTCTGAAGCCCGAGAAGGACTTCTCGAAGGAGGTCGACCAGCAGCTCCCCGAAGCCGAGAAGCTGGCTGCGGTTGGTGTCCCAGCTCTGCGTCGTCAGCCTAAGCTTCCACTGACTTACTATGTAGTCCAACAACCTCCAAGGTGCGATTGAGAAGCTCGCTGCGCTCGAGAAGCAGACCCGACAAGTATGCCATTACTCCCTTGCTCCTCGTCTTCTCTAACCAAATACCAGGCCTCCGATCTTGCGTCCACATCACGAGTATTGATCACAATCGTCACACTATGCAAAAATGCAGACGACTGGAGTTTGATGAACGACCAGACACTGGTCCTGTCCAAGAAGCACAGCCAGCTCAAGCAGGCCATCACCAAGATGGTTCAGACCGTCATGGGCTTCCTTGACGATGCCCCCGACCTCAAGACCAAGCTTTCCGTTATCGAGACCCTGCGAACAGTGACAGAGGGCAAGATTTTTGTTGAAGTCGAGCGCGCTCGCGTTACCAAGATCCTTTCCGACATCAAGAAGGAGCAGGGAGACCTGAAAGCTGCCACTGAGATTCTCTGTGAGCTGCAGGTCGAGACTTTTGGATCTATGGACAGACGGGAAAAGACCGAATTCATTCTGGCTCAGGTCGCGCTATGCATCGAGAGCGGAGATTGGACGCAGGCTGGCATCCTGGCCCGCAAGATCAGCACAAAGTACCTCTCTCGAAAGCCCAAGAAGACCGCCGAGCAGCTTGAGAAGGAGCAGAAGGAGCGAGAAAAGAAGAAGGCCCGCGGCGAGGAGGTGCCTGAGGAGAAGGTGGATGACACGACCGACCTGAAGCTGCGATACTACGAGCAACAGATCATCCTAGCCAAGCACGACGACAAGTACCTCGATGTCTGCAAGCACTACCGACAGGTACTGGATACTGAAGCAGTCGAGGAGGACCCAGGCAAGCTTCGTCCCGTAAGTACTCTACCCACAGTATTGACTAGGGGGTGGCTTGAGCCACTCATCCATTCAAAGGGTGTCAAACCAGTCGTCTAACTTCTCCCAGGTCTTGCAGCGTATCATCTACTTTGTCATCCTCGCCCCCTACGACAACGAACAACACGATCTCCTCCACCGAATCCACAAAGACACTCGCAACTCAGAAGCCCCACCTGAAGCCGAGCTTCTCCGACTCTTTACTGTACACGAGTTGATGCGATGGCCAGAGATTGCTAAGAGATTTGGCCCTCACATCTGCAGTACGGATGTCTTTGATGTGCAGCCCGGACAGTCCTCGGATGAGAAGGCGCACCAGCGATGGCAAGACCTCCGAAAGCGAGTCATTGAGCACAATGTCCGCGTCATTGCCAAGTACTACACTCGCATCCAGATGGGCCGCCTCACTCAGCTGCTCGACTTGGATGAGGATGAGACCGAAAAGTATATCAGCGAGCTGGTCACCAGCAAGACTGTGTACGCCAAGATTGACCGACCTGCACAAATTGTCAGCTTCGCGAAGCCTCGTGATGCTGATGATATTTTGAACGAATGGAGCCACAACATGAAGAGCTTGCTGGGTCTACTGGAGAGAATTGATCATCTCATCACCAAGGAAGAGATGATGGCACGGATTCAGCCTGCCAAATAGGATTGCGGTGTAAAGGATAGAGTGGTTAAGGATTCATGACGGTCTGGGTGGTCTGTAATTATACAGGTTAGATAGTCCTCGGGATAGTCCTCGGGACGAGGATATGTAACATGGCATTTGATGCACTTGCGTCTATCTATTCGTCTATCGCATCTATGCATGTCTTACCGAATGACTTTATCTCAACCCTCTCTACAATTCTGCTTTAAGTTCCTTCTCTTCAACGTGCTGCTTGATAAATCCCGCCAGGGGCATCCCCCACTCCTTGGACACAGGCACATGATGACCTCCTGGATGGACGATGACAACAGGCTCCTCGCATCGATCCACAAGCGCCTGAGTCCGGTTCTCGTCCACAACGGTGTCGAGACTGCCGAGATAGTGCAACATAGGCGTCTTGATCTTGGGCTCATAGCAGAACTGGAGGGACTCCGGCGGCGCCCAGAAGCCGGAATATGAGACAGCAAACTTGGCCGGCTTGCCATCATTAGCCTCCCGCAGTCCTCTCGTCCAATCTCCCTCTTTGCCCTCCGGCAACGACCGCTCCGTCTCGAGCGCCGAGGCGACGAGGGCCGCCATGGCTCCGCCCTGACTAAAGCCACACACAGCGTCGATACCGCCCGCCTCACGGATGGCCTGCGCAACAGTCGCCATACCCTCGTTCAGGAGGCGGTAAGCACCTGTAGCCTCGTCCTTCCGCCACCATGCCCAGGTGTCGGGCTGATAGTCCTCAGACGGGGACTCCTCGGGGGGCTGATAGCCGGGGATGTCCTCTGCCCGGAGGCGGTTGGGGCCGGTGGCGTAGATGAGGACAGGGAGTACAGAAATTGGGTTGAGGAGTTTGACGAGGAGCTTCTCGAGGGCGCGAGTTTTGGCGCGGAAGAGAGCGCCGGATTGTGTGTAGCCTATGAGAGCGAGTGTGAGTTGATTGTTGAGCCAGTTGACGGCGAGAGTCCAGGGTAATGTGCGAACAAGACGGAGTGCGCAATGAAGTGGGCATCTTGTGAGATAAAAAGAGACTCACCGTGAAGCATTAGGATCTTGACTTCTTTCTTCCCTCCAATACTGTTTGGCTTTTGCGGTTTCGACCCGTTGGGTCCCGATGTGGCGGTCATTGTAGATAGGTAAACTCTTGAAGGAAAAGTAAATGTCGAAACACGTCTGGCTGCAATTGTTCTGGTAGCAGAGGAAATTCCAAGGAGCAAACGCATCTATCAGATATGTTATATCGAGAGTATAAGTTAGAAGTGAGAGGTGAGACGAGTGAAAAGGCTCGCCGTATGAGTCGAGCGTGGAGTGAGCGATAGCGGTGATTTGTCAGGATAGATTTATCAACTCGGCCCGTTGCACGACTCGGAACCCTTGATCCCCACCAAAAGCCTACCATGATTAGGGGTCTTTGGAACATTGTTTCCTACTGCAGAGTACGCGGAACAATGCGATACAATGTGGTATTCCGAGGATATATCAAGCTTGAGCCTGCAATTGCGTGACATCAAAGCTACTGTGGCACAAATCCAGGCGAGAATAGAGGCCCCTCAGACTGCCTACGTAGCTCACGGTTCGTCATGGATGACGTCTCAGCTGGTGAGCGTCATATGGGTGGACATGGCCATATTACGTTGAATGAAGCTGATGAGACACCAGTTTATAGGGCCATGCGAGTGGTGAGGCACCTGGGAAATCCGTGGTTGAATCGCCCGGCACTTTCGGACCTCCGGAGCTTGGACGCGTTCACGACTCCCAATTGCTTCCTTCACTGCCAACATCTGTGTAAATCGTTCGACAGGTCAATTAAGCCCCCTTTGCGATTCTATGATACACTCCCATCTCATGGACCCTGGTCTCGCGCTCGAGCTGATCGTTTATGCATGTTTCGACAAAATCCCATCTCCATCCCCTCGAACTTAGTGACCGCCAGCCTTGGCGTTAGGGTTGCGGGGGTCGTTCTTCCACTCGGCGGCTATTGTCTGGTCAGTCGGCGTTTGGAGGATTATCCCATAGGGGTCGTACTGTTCATGAGGGCGGTCTGGGCAGAGTTGACGCCGTAGGCGATGACGAGGCCTGCATTCCTGAATCAATTGGTGTCCAAAATTCACCGACAAATCAATCGGAGTCGAGCGCGCGGGGCAAAGCTCGTCGGAGGCACCGTTTCGTCGGGCGAGCTACGCGGTTTGACGTACCGGCAGCGAAAAAGGGCCAGTAAGGCTTCACTGTTGAGGTAGGGTCAGCAGGACACGTTCGCGATCGCGCAGCAGAGAAAGTCGCAATTGGACGTACAGAAGGGAGCATTGAACTTCTTGAGGGGCTGAACACCGAGCCAAGACATGATGACGGATTCGTGGGTATCGCGGGAGGTAGGTTCGGGTTGATGGAGTTCGGCAGGGTGCTTTGAGATTGAATGAGAGTCTTCAAAACGAGCCTTTTTCCGAGCGACAGACTCAACAAGCTCCGAGCGGGTTCTGCCGAAGCCGAGCCCGGAACGTTCTGGGTGCCTAAGGTGTGAGGCATCAAGGTCAGAGATGGGTACGTACCTCGTTGCCTCTGACAGCAGCCTGCCGGTGGAGCAGGCCCAGCCGAGCGGAGCTCTTTCGGCTTCCCCACCCGGCGGCCACCGCAGAAACCAATCAACCGAACCCCGCGTTTCCTAGGCGCGCTAAGATTTTGCACGTGATGCTAATCTTGCAGGTGACATCATCGTCGAGCTCCATCAAGCTCTCAGCTTTAAGAAGGGGAGATACGTACTCGGGTCACACTCAATTGACTCAAACCTTCCCGGCTTGTCACTCTTGTCTCTTTCAATCAAATCAGCCTATTTTCCCTTGTCTTTTCGTCTATGCGGCCCAAGAATTCTCAGACTCACTATTCGTCATAAAGACACAAACCAAAGTGCGGGGTGATATACATTCGTGGGACCGTAACCGAAAGCCGTTCCGTCCCTCCAACTCTAACCCGCCCAATCGTCCCCCGGCTCTACCCTCCTCCTTTTTGCAAGGGCAAGCTCGACCCAAGATTGCCGCCTACCTTCCCGCTCCTGCTGTGCCCTCTAGCTCTTGGTTGCCACCAAATTGCCCTGACGCAAACCAGCTGCCGCTTCTGTACTTCTGCCACTGCTTGCTTCCTGCCACCTGAACCTGTCGGCGTATTATTTCTTGTTTCAGAATATCCCCTGTCTCCAGGTCTAAACTCTGCAACCTCAACGTCGACCCTTGACGTTGACATTTTCCGGGAGATCGCCATTCTTTTCCTCTGCGCCCGTGTCAATTTTACCCGACACGCGTTGTGCCTCCCCAGCTTTGAGACTTTGCTCCTTCATTCCTCCTGAAGCTTCAACCACCGAAATGCTGAGTCGCCAGTTTGCACGCGCCGCCGTGGTAACCCCGCGCGTCGGCCTGCGAGCTCTCAGCTCGACTGCTGCTCGTAAGAGCCATACGCCCTCCATGGGAGACGTCAATCCCTCGCGCGCAGAGGTCGACAAGTTCAATCAGAAGCAGCAGGCATTCCGCGAGCACCTGGTCGAGGCACAGAAGGAGCGAGAAGCTAGTGCGTTGGCCTCCTACCCGCAGCCTGCTAACATTCCGTTCGCGAGGTCGAACGAGGGCTCACAGAAAGACGACGCAGGAACCACCGCTGAGGTCAAGGAACCGGAGCCCCCGCGCAAGGCGGGGCCGTTGACGAACCTCATCTACGGCACCAAGGAGGGCCGTGAGCTTGATGCCCAGCTCGAAGCGAGCTTCAGCCAAGTTCTCGCCCGCGGCAAGTACGTTCACTCGATCGTTTTTCACGAGGTCAAGCCCGAAAAGGTTGATGAGTACGTTGACCTTGTCGGCCGCTTCTATCCCAAGATGGCCAACGCCCCCGAGAACAAGGTGCATCTCGTGGGAAGCTGGAGGACAGAGGTTGGCGAATGTGACACATTCGGTATGTATCTCTTGCTTCCTTTCCAGCCCGAAGAACCCGAGGTTGCTGATTGAAGGCGCGGGGTAACAGTTCACATCTGGGAATATCAAAAGTACGAGGGCTATCACCAGTCCCGCCACTCCATTACCCATCACCCAGAATTCGCCGAGTTCGATAGAAAGCTCAAGGGCATGATCGAATCCAAGAACATCTCATTGATGCAGGAATTCTCCTTCTGGCCGACCACCCCTCCACGACAGCTGGGCGGCGTCTTTGAGCTGCGCTCTTACACACTGCACCCCGGCAACCTGCTTGAGTGGGAGACTCACTGGCGACGAGGTCTCAAGGCTCGCCGTGAGGTCATGGAGGGCGTCGGTGCTTGGTTTGTTCAGATTGGCGACCTAAACACGGTCCACCATCTCTGGCAGTTTGCCAACCTTGAGGAGCGCCGGGCCCGCCGTGAGCAGAGCTGGCATGTCGAGGGCTGGAGTGACACTGTCCACAAGACGGTGCCTCTCATCCAGAGCATGAAGTCGAGGATCCTCGTCCCCATGCCATGGTCTCCTGTTTCCTAGACGCCCAGTAATGATGCTGGCACAAACTCACACGAGTAGTTGTCTCGGGCATTGGAGCATTGCTATGTTCATCCGAATATGATCGGCTTGACCATACCATCTTGCACGGATTAGACGTCATTTGGCTTTCCTGTCGAATGCATAATTCCTTTGTTTTGTGTCATTATTGTGTGTTTCTAGGGATTTAGCGGAGGAGCGGCGGAAATTGGGCCATGAGTTGCATGTACAGATGTACTATTTACATTTCTACAATTCAGTAAATTGGAACTTGTGATCCAGACGTGACAGACGAATAATTTGCCATTGATTCCAAAAGCTCATGAAAAAAAGCCCATGAAAGAATACAGGGATCGTAGAACAGCCACTTTCACCACAACGCCAGGGTATCCAATCAATTTACATGCAAGCCTGCTCACATGGCCTCCCCCTCAATTCTAAGTGTCCACGCTTAAGACTTCTACGAGGTTCCTCCGTGCCTGGCCGAGCATGTGACTGAGAAACCCGAGCTTGGAGTGAATGGAGATGAGGCTCGGGTCTGCACTTTCGACGCGCACCTTTTCCCGGACATAGACCTCCTGTACATCCCTGCTATCCACGTCGGCTGCCGACGATCGCGGCTCTGGAGTATGCCTCGCGCTGCCCCGCATTGAACCCCCAACATCGCTCCCCCGCGTATTATACCGGAAAACAGTGTCCATCTCGTCATGTTCTAAACGGCGGACGGTGCCGATGGCGAGACCAAGCTTTGTTCCAAAGTGGACGGGGGCGTCTGCGGGCTCGAGGACCCGCAGCCAGAGGATGATGGAGCTCTCTTGCAGGCCGAGGTAGAAGCTGATGTTGGGGCCGATCGACGGGACAAAGTTATAAGGCGGACATGAGCAGGTCTGCCAAGCAGGGTCGGCATCTGTCAGAGGGGGACCTTTGAGGAGAGCCGACGAGTCGGAGAGGGCATCGGCGAGGATGGCAAGGGTGGAGGCGAGAGAGCGGGCGTCCTGTGGCTTGGACAAGATGATAGAGAGGAGATCGATGGATTGGTTAAGATGGCCATACAAGGCATCGAGAGTCGGGATGTGAATGACGTCGGACTGCGAGAGCGATAACGTCTGGGCTGGTATCGTTCGAAGATGGAGATGGATAGACTGCAGACAAGGACGTCAGCTTGCAGAACGAGGCTGA
The DNA here is from genome assembly GCA_014824385.1 of Fusarium cyanostomum. NCBI lineage: Eukaryota > Fungi > Ascomycota > Sordariomycetes > Hypocreales > Nectriaceae > Fusarium > Fusarium cyanostomum. The sequence goes on from JABCKW010000475.1 coordinate 31,956, forward strand.
CAATGCAGTGGGGGACCACAGCCTTACGCCTTTGACGATGCGGGTGCCGACGCGCGTGAGCGTGCCCTTTACTTTTTCGTTGCGCGGCGTGCTGATAAGCAACGTGCTCCCTGGGTCGATGGGTGCGAGGAGCGCATAGCAGTCCTCAAGGCCATGCTTGAGATCGCGGCAGACCTGCAGCGTCTCCTCGACGATCCAGTCCAGCTCGCGCGCCTTGTCAAGATAAATCAGCATAATGATGCTCTCCCCTTTGGTTCCTTGATTCTTTCGCATGCGCTGCGTTTTCCCGACCGTCATCGTACCTGGGACTCGGCGGCTTTAAGCCTGAGCTCGCCGGGCGAGACAGGAGGCCAGATTGCAATGGACATGTTGAGTGACGCCTAGGGGATGGTGTAGGCAGCCATGAGATCGAGAGCCGGGCTTGAAGATGGCGGCGATGGGCAGAGGGCGTTTTGGTGGAGTGATTGTGGAAGTTATGAGCGAGTTGGAGATGGACGAATCGCCCAAAGGGGACCGAGCTTCATGGAGCTTGGAGGTGACGTTCTGGTAGCGGGTCGTTGGTGCAAGCACTAGGTAGCTTAGGTTTTTGTTAAGAGATATAGGTACCGCTACTACAATTGCAAAAAGAGGATGTCCTCTGTTGCATGGTGTAGTGGTTAGCCTTGAAAGTTATGAGCCGGGAGGACACGCTAAGCAATTGAAAGCGTGACCTGCAATTTCCCGTTCATCTGCGCCTGACACGAGAGCCCTAAGTTCGAGCCCCGATCGATCGAAGTGTGCTATAACTGCTCCTTACTTATATATAAGAGCAAATCGGAATTTTAGGACCTAGCCTGATGTCGCAGGTACCTATGTCATGAGGGTTGGCCCCCCAAATGATCGGTGGACCAAGAGGGTGTGTTAAGGGATATAGATACCGCTACTACTATTGCAAGATGAGGAGGATGTTCTCTTTTGCATGGTCATGGTTAGCCTTCACAGTTTTCTACCTAGGTACCTAGGTAGTGCCCCCCTTTTCGACCTTCACAGTGGCTATAACACAGCTAAACTTATAAAAGAGTAGAAAAGACCACCTGCTAAGAATCGTAAAGGGATTAAATTATGAAATTGTAAATAAAATAAATTGTTTAATACTCTTAACAGCGTAAGTTATGTCATTTCATGCTTCACAGTAAAACAACTTGAGAGTGGGGTAGCGTTATACATTTACAAGAAACTTTCTACCTTCAAGACGTGACATTTCACTCTGGCTTTCATCAACACTTCACTTGCATACTTATAATACTGGCACAAGCGCATTTTCTTGAGTAGCAAGTGAGTCAGCAGCGCAAACCGGATATCAGCTTATAAGGATTTCTTCCCGAAGCCGCTCATGCCGATTCGCTGAACCGCCTCACTAAAACTCATCTACCTACCATCTGGCAGCCTACGCTCAGAGCAAACCCAACACGATGGCCTTAACCAAGGACAGCAAGGCCTCAACTAAGGTGCCTGGAACAGTGACTAAGCTTCCTCCTATCCCAAAAGGCATGTACTCTTACCATATCTCGTGAGCCTGCGACTAACCTGCTCTAGGCGCCCGCATCGAGAAGCGTCCCCTAACCAGGCGCCAACCCCCAGCATCATCCAAATCCTGCATCATCTACGTGTCATCAAAGACGCCCTTCATGGCCATCGTCAAGCGCACGCGCAAGCAGCTCGACGCATCCATACGGACTGCCACCGCGGCGCCCAAGAACGCGTCGGTCAACTCGCGCATCGAGGCGCTGAAACAGGCCGGCGGCGGGGACGCGGACAGCGCTGTGGTGACGGTCACGGGCACAGGAAGAGCAATCGAGAAGACGCTGGCAGTTGCGGGCTGGTTTGAGCAGGAGGGGGATTGTGAGGTGGAAGTCAGAACTAGCACGGTCGGGACCGTGGATGATGTGGTGGGAGAAGGGGATGAGGAGGATGAGAGTCGGTTGAGGAAGTTGAGCTGCTTGGAGGTTTCGATCAAGCTAAAGTGAGCTCGTTCGCAGAGAGCCATTAAAAGGACAGGGATACGAGATGTATCGAAGCTGATGTACGAGTATGTATTGCCCCCCTTATCCTGAGCTTTGCTGACTGTTACCTAGGAGTTGTCTACGGCACCCGACTCGGAATGCGCGGATGTATAGCTTGGCCCACCGGCAGCTTCCAAGCTGACATGTCCATATTGTCATTCCTTCGACGTCAAGGCTGCGTTTGGAGGTCGGCCGGCGATCCGGAAGACCCGAGTTAGCTCCAGATCACCGATCATGAATCCATCTAGATCGAGGGGCGTCTGGCATTTGGGTAATGGCATGAGATCAAGCGTCTATGGGGCTGCTGCCTTGAGTAGTGGTGCACCTACACGCCTTGGTTGACTCGGGATGGCCACTGGGAAAGGATACCATATGGAGGAAGCTGCCTGGCTTCGACCCACCAGACATGACTTTCTCCCCAGGCAGTTGGCGTGTAAGAATCTTGAGGGAAAACCGGTTCGTCTTACCTGATAGATTATGTCAACCAGTACTCTCCGTACCGTGGAGTTGCATGCCAGCTTCGCGCTGTATATTGACCAGAGCAATCGTTCCACCCAAACAATTAATAAAAAGAGATTCAAATTCCAGCATTTCTACGCCGCTTAATGCACTATCCATTTGCTGACCGGTCAAACTTGACGCGGGTGTCAAACCCAACTCCGATCCTGCACCGTGCTCCGGGATCCAGCCATTCCAGCGGATCTTATGCAATGCTAACTGTCGTTCTTTGCTCGTTCATTTCGCTGGATTCTATGTCACACGATACGCACTGCCATCACTGTTAGTCGACTTGTGAGGTTCTCGTTACATGAAATGACTTACTCAATAACCAAGTGCTCGCCGCGCCAGGCACCGCTGGCCACCCATAATCCGCAGTTGACAATCTCGGCATATCGCTTATCGGAAGTCTTGAAGGTCGCGAACATGCGGAACCCGTAGCGGCGTGGGTCAATGTCCTTGGGTGCCCGAGGGCTCAGTAGAGTGTCGAGGATATCTGAAGGTCCTGACAGGGAACCACGCGTTCGCATCTCCAACCTATTGCCCTAGTTAGCTATTGCAAGCAACATGCCCATGCAACATTTAAGAGACTTACACTGCGGGATGTTCGTCACTCGTCTGGACGACAAAAGCGCCCTCAACGAGCCTCATGGGTCGAAAACCGCGTGCCTGGCCGAGATCATAACCACCTGCCTATACAACTCACAGATTCCTCCTCAGTCAGCCACGAATTGGACAATGCGTGCAGAATCAATATCAGGGGTTTGGTGAGAAGGGGAACCCACAACGACGCGGCCGTGACCAAACGAGCCGGACCAAACACCAGCGGCAACAGTCGTAATTTCTTTAGTATTGCCGGAGTCTACATGAACGGGCTCCTGGTTTAGACGGACAGCTATGCGAAAGTCGAAGTCGAGTGCTGGCATCGGAAAGGCGAGGCCTGGGCATGGAAAGTGGTTGAGAGAGCGTTGGCACGCCTCTTCGACGGTTCTATGGTAAACCAAAGCAAAGTCAGCAACTGATGTGTGCCAGAGACCATCTAGGGGTTTCATTTGCTCAGATTCGAGAGTTTCTCGACTTACTTGCCAGGCCCCTCTCGACACTCCCTCTCGGCTTGCACTCTGTATAATAGACCGCCATCATTGAAACAACCACTTCCGGACCCAGCAGTTCCGACACTTGCACTTCCGCTGCTGGTATCCGTATAGCTTGAGGAGCTAGCTCCAGCGTTGCAAAGGTGCTGTGGGTTTGAGGGCTGAATCGGGTGTATCCTAGTATCCCACTCGGCGGGCCCGCCCTGAGGGCGACATGGCGAGGGTGGGAGAATTGGGGTCGAGTTCGGCATGCATGTCGATTCGGAGACGTCGGTGGGCGCGGTGCTCGTGGGTAATGAGAATGATAGTGTATCAGTTTCGGTCGCCATGACTTGGTTGTCTGTATGTAATAGACTGGAGATTGTAGAGACAAGAGACGCTCGGGGGCCGTCTTTGTGTCGCTAATACTCGAGTATTCGGTGGCTTAGGATATCATCGAGTGGATATATAATAGGTTATAGTGCTTTAGTTCTCCTGATTGATCGCTCGATGTATCGCTCGTGAGTATCGATCGGGTTGCTTGCGATTCTTATTGAAGCCAGGACGCCGTCTTTATACGGTCGGGCATGTGTAATTGGCTTGCTGCTGCTGGACGTAGTGGCGCAATCCCCGAACCTCCGAAGCCTGCAGTCTAAATAGACGGGTGTTGTACTTGTTGGTTTGGGTTGTTGGGGACGCCCAAGCAATGACAAATTTGGCAATACGCTAGGACGGGGAAGCTAGAAAAACATAGAGGCAGCACGCGAGAGATTCGGAGGAAACAGGTCAAGGTATTTAAACCAGCTGGAGTGGCCAGGCCTGGCGGATAAAGCATCCATCCCGCCCAAAGCCGGGGGGGTAGGGCGACATCACATAATACAATACAATGTACCGTACACACACAAGGGCGTGGGTTGGTCCAGTTTGTCAGCTTTGGAAATCTCCGAACCTAGCGAACGGACAAGGCCCAGGGCGGATTTAGACTGGGCTTTAGACTGGGCATGTGTCGCCGAGTCTGCTGTGAACCACCCATCTCAGCAGCGACACTGGATGCTCCATCATGGGCTCTACTAAGCAACTCTACAGAACAGTGCTGTACATGTCACTAATAACCGGGAAACAAGCCACCCTAACAGCGAGCCCCGGACGAAAGAAGCCCAGCGGGTGGGTAATCGCCGATCGGGGCGGGGCCCGCCAGGGACCCGAGGATGCGGACGCCGGGGGAGGGATCTTTTTGCGTGCGTTTTATTTCCATTGATATTTACTGCTACTCCTGATTTCATCCATCTTTCTGTCAATCAATGCAGGCTATCTTGCATCTCAACCTCCAACTCAAGGTCAAATGTCAGTGAAGGGAGCTCCCTCCAGTTGATGCAATCACTGGGATTAACGGGGCTTAAGTCCGCTGGCGAGCGGGGCTCCGGCACCCTCGGACAATCTGCTGCCACCGAGTCCGCCTGTGGCAAGCTCACGCATTATTAGAACGGCCGTTTTCATTTTGATGCTATTACGCAGGATGGCTCAGCAGAAAAGTGTCCGATATTTAGGTCTTACTCATTTGTCCCGATATTCGCGGCAGTAAGTAATGTCCGCGATTTCGCGCTGACCTCCGTGTAAGAGAGCCGCGCGAAAATCCGTGGAAAGCTTCCATGGCTGACAAATTGGGTTAACATGGCATTCGAACTCCGTAGAGATGGTGCAGCTGCTAGGGCTGGGATCTTGTCATCATGCTTTGCATCTTCCTCCGGGGAGAGAGACTCGCTGGTTGTTATTTCATCTGTTCCTTATTCTGGAAGGACGAACTTAGTAACGTACTGTAGTTCTCGTGTTTGCTTGCTTTGATCTGCAGGCAATCGGAGGGCGAGGTGGTGGGAGACTGACCTCTCACAATTCAGGTTATCATGATTACCCTTGCCTTGCCAAGACCTTTTGACCCCCAGAAAGCCCCCCTCCATCAAGAATGATCGTCAGCATGGAGGGTAGCTACAATACCAAAACTGGAGTTCATGTTCTCGCAGGGCGTTGAGCCAAACACGGAAGTACACCGGAACCTAACTTACCTACGGATAGTTCCAACAACAAGCTTGCTGACCTGAAATGACGGCGCTCGTCTATGTGCAGTGACAAAAGGCGATACCGAGGTCCAAACAAGCGAGCGATAGACCAGCGAGTCTTCCATTCGACATCCGTGACTAAACAGGGCGCAGGTAATCAAGGCATCCCTAGCCAGAATGGGCTTGACTTAGTCGCCGATTCCGGAAACTTGATGGCAACTTTCCGCCCAACTTTTCCTCCAGATTGACATCTTGGGCGTTTAGTTACAAGCTGTAGGGCGCCGAGCTCAACCGAGGCTACCTAAGGGAAGCGAAAATGGCCAAAGCGTTGAACACCCAGGCGTTAAGAGTAAACCGGCCTTTACGGTGCTGAGCGAGCATCAGCCACTTGATGCTTCGTCAGCAGAGCCTTTGTCATTACGGCTTTAAACGTAAGACTCTAGTCTAATGCTGCCAGTCTTTATATTGTATGTGAATGTCGCGAAAAATACAGTGGGGGGACAAAAGTTTCACCTCGACATACCTAAGACTTAGCCTTGAAGCAGGTAGTTTCCTGACTTGTTTTCCTGAAGAGCAATTATAAGATCGATAAAGCTATTCTAAACTTAGAGATGCCGAGGATGGGCAGGTTCAATATGATATCTAGAATTTCTGGCTATATATCCGCCTTGCAATCAGGTAGAATTGGAGACTGGGTAGAACTTATTTCTACCCACTGTAGCCGAGTGCGAGCTGGCTAGTTGAGAGACGCAGATGCACGCGCGACACTCCTCCAAGGGCAGCGTGTGAGGAATATTCTTCATTGACTGGAGAAACTCATTCCTTGAGCATCGTGTTGCCCAGAGTTGACATCCTCCAGTGATGGCGATTCTAAGGCTTGGCAACCGGCTGTCGGCACCATTTAAAGGGAATTGTCTAGTATACAGATATCAACATCCCCAAGAAAGAAACCTTGAATACCAAGTTTCTCTAGTGCCGAGCCTCCTTTGTTTCATTCAGCTCAGGCAACTCGGCAATTGAGACTCGTCGATGGCGCAATGTCATCTCTGTACACCTTGACCCTCATGTGCGAAACACAAACTGCATACTACGTACAAGTCCGTCCTTGGACAAGTTGCAAGTTCTGCAGCACAAGATCGCCAAGAGTTCCCCATAAATGGACAAACCACCGACTTTGAGTATCCACTGAGAAAGCCAAAAGTCAAGCTTGCCTCGAGTCTCCTGTCGTAAGATTGTCGGCAGCTTCTCGAAATCCCTGGCTCTCTCCAGTTGTCAAGACGAAAGGATCCTCCATTCGCTGGGTCGGATTCAGGGGTACCACGGACCCGATCTCAGGGCCCGCTCTCACGCTCTCTCAGTCTCTTGCAGAGATATCCATTGGCTTGGGGTCGCCGACACGTAATCTGGTATCCATTTGACGGAAGAACGGGATATTCCTGTAACAAGTCGAGTTTGGAGACGCGGCAAAGGGCGATGCGATACTGAAACAAACATGCTCTGCCAATCTATTCGCGCCCATGCTCAAGCAGGCGAGGTCCCCTGTCCATCATCCCGCGTCTTGAATGAGCTGCTTGTTTGGTGAGTGAGTTTAAATGGACGTGGAATCTGCGGTGCTGCTGGATGCTTTGTACTTCGTGCTCGCGACGAATATCCGTAACTGCAACCGGAAAGCCTGGTAATTACGAGTTGCCTCGAACTGGTCGAGGATGGTGCACAGCCCAGTAAACTGTAATTTGCCCTCATATTGTGCTCAAGGGTGCGATGCTTGATAAGGGCAGAATTATCGAGCCTCGAGTCTAGCTCGGCTTGGCCGCGTTTGGTGTCATCACCAATAGCTTCAGTGGATCGAGATGAGGATAAGGTACCTACCTATCCTAGCTGCCCTGGATTTAGAGACAGTTGGCTGCCTTTACACAGACCACAAGGAAACGAAACTACGGATAAGAAATTATTTTCTTCCGTCTCCCTTATTACCCTGATATGCCACATCTTATCAGTGGGGTCTTGCTCTCTAGGTAGCGCCCACGTTTCCTAGTAGCGTTCTCGCCCCCCTGTGGCTGCATGTGTTACAGCGCCCTACCGCTAAAACTGTCGCTGTTCTGTGGGTACCCACGGCTGCTGTCACATCCTGCGCCTCCTCTGACGTGACGGGAGACTCCTTACAGAAACTCCGTGAATGCACTTTGGTGTCAGGAGTATTTCTCCCTCGAGGATACTTTCGTCCAGGTATCTGTGAGCGGACCCTCGGCGTCACTTCCATCAATCGTAACTTTCCCTGCCTCATATCCACGTCGGTAACTTCCTCCCTCATCCTGGCAGAGGTACCTAGAGATGGCCGCGTACTCCGTTCCTTCCCCCGTAAGTAAGGTATCGAGTCAGGATCTCTCCACGTTCCACGTATCATGTAAGATTTTTGAATCTTTCTTCTTAAACTTCCTCCCAGCTTACCTATGCAGACTCGCTCTAGTATCCTCCTCTTCCACCAACGCCTATTCTGTACGAGCCTATACGAATCAATGGCCAGATAACGACGGGCCACAATCACCTTCTTCTGCATCCTCATCTGCACATGTCACTCCGCCTTCGTTGATTGGCTCAAACACTCTCGCAACGTCTCGGCAGCCCCGCCTTACGACGGCGCCGCTCGTGAGCCTGCAGCTAAAGTCCCAAAATATTGCGCCGCAACCTCTTTTTGTCCAGGGTCCTTGTCCGCTGCAGCTCTTTACAGCGGATCGAGGCCCACCGTCTCCAATTACGGATCCCCTGGCCTGGAATTCAACCCTCGCTCGTCTCAACTCAAGCCCTGACAGACGCGATCAAATTCTTGGACGAGCGACACGTTTTCTTGTCCAGCTGCGCTTTTGGCCTTTGCCATTGTTTCCCTTCTAAACTCCAGCTTTCGCCTGGCCACGCTCACTTTCTCTATGCCGTCATAGCCTAGTCCTTCGTTTCTTAACCCCTTCACTTCCAGCCCTTGCCCCCTTGCCTGGGCATTTTCGCTCCTTACCAACGAACTCGGGCGAAACGACCTCGTACATACCTGTCGATACCATAGTCGTCTCTCCGCTATGCTCAACTCCCGCCGCGCCATCGTGGCCGCGGCCTTCGTCCTCACCGTCTTCTTCCTTCTCTTGCGGTCTCACGATTCGACACCCAGCGTCCCAGTCACCAAAGCTGCCGCCGCCGCTACCAGCTCGAATGGCGCTCCTGCTTCGAACCCTGAACCCGTGTCACCACCCCCCGAGAAGCCAAAAGAGATGGAAGTGAAGCAGCGTCGCACGCGGCCTCGCATTGACATGTCGGGCATGTCGACCTACGAGAAGCTCGCCTATGCCTATCCCTACGACGTCGAGACCAAGTTCCCGGCATATATCTGGCAGACTTGGAAGCAAAACCCCGATCAGGGTGATTTCCAGTTCAAGGATCACCATGCTTCATGGACCGATGAGCACCCAGGCTTTGTCCACGAAGTCATCACCGATGATGTTGCTGTCAACTTGATACGCCTGCTTTATGCCACTGTCCCCGAGGTCGTTGAAGCCTATCGGGCTCTCCCCATGCCCGTCCTCAAGGCTGACTTCTTCCGCTACCTCATCCTTTATGCCCGCGGCGGTATCTACTCCGACATTGACACTTATGCCATTCAGAGTTCCGTTAAATGGGTACCTGCGCAAATTCCTCGCGAAACCATTGGTCTGGTCATTGGTATCGAAGCCGACCCCGATCGTCCAGACTGGGCTGAGTGGTACAGCCGTCGAATTCAATTCTGCCAATGGACCATCCAGAGCAAACCTGGGCACCCTGTGCTTCGCGAAATCGTTACACGTGTCACCAAAAAGACACTGGGCTTGAAACGCCAGGGCAAGCTGGACAAGTTTGTCGGTCGCGACGTGGTTGAGCTCACAGGCCCGGCTGTATGGACAGACGTCATCATGGAATATTTCAACGACGAGCGGTTCTTCGACCTGACACGGAGCAAGGGAACAATTGATTACAAGAACTTTACTGGTATGGAGACGAGTAAGCGTGTGGGCGATGTGGTTGTCTTGCCCATCACAAGCTTCTCACCTGGCGTGGGACAAATGGGTGCCAAGGAACCCGATGACCCTATGGCATACGTCAAGCACGATTTTGAAGGTAAGCCAAGCCTAGCGTTGAATCCACAGAGAAATATTAATTCTTGACTCAGGAACATGGAAACCCGAGAGCGAGCGACATATGGGCGAGCAGCAACAAGAGGCACAGAAAGAGGCACAACAAGCCCTCAAGCAATAACATCATACTCCCGACGATAACCCATAACCGACAATACCTAATGTTTCGCAACGATTTTCAAGATAAGATTCTCGAACCTGTATATATCTGCCGCTACTCTTTTCTAATGACACCTCTTGGTGTCCCTTTCGGGACTGGTTTCCGCATCGTGTGTGGTTTGAGCCCAGGTTCTGAGGCCTGCCAGACCTGGGCTGTTGCATTGCAAAGGAGACGTAAAAATATGGGAATGGTACTAGACTTTGTTTGGTGCGAAAGGCATCGCAAGGAGACTGTTTGTTTTTGCTTTGGGATAGATTTGGCCCTGATCTTGTTTTCTTCTATCGCACTGTCCGTCTCAAAAGCATTTTGATGCTGTGTTGGTGTTTAAGGACAATGGAGTTGCTCGGAATGGGTAGGAGCTCTGAGGGACGCTCAGTTGCCTACCAGATGCTATGGCATATCATGGAACGAAGAGCCAAGAGGACAAGTCGCGGATAGCGCCAACTTGCAGGCTGAGAAGTTTGAGTTGACGCCGGACCTCGGTGTGCCTTTGTCGACTATAGTGTCCCAGAGGCATCTCATCAATCAAACCGGCTACAGGCGACTCCGCCTTGACAAATTTACCTTTTGTGTTTAGTCAACATTGTAGACATTTGCAGTTCTGAGCTGCGATGTCGGAACGATGTCGAGAGGAGCTATGTCCAAGCTCCAGTACTAATGAGGAAGGTTCTGGCTACGGATTGATGCAGTCACTATTCGTCAGCCGGAGATGGGTCTCCAGCTGCCAAAGATGGCGTAAGTAAGCCCGTTGGCGTTGCAAAGCATTCCCAGAAACCCCGCATTTCCCCAGGTTTTTAGAGGCCTTTGTCAACCGCCGAGGGGTTCCCGGCTCCCGCTGCCCGCTGTGGAGAGAGGGATGGCGCGGCGCAGCTCCAGCGATGATAGCCGAGGCGATTACTTTATGTTTCGGGGGCTGACCAAGTTCATGTGGCTTCTCTCAATCAATTCGACCAGGACGGGTATTCCCAAAGCAGTTGGATGAGTAAGTGAGCCTCGGGACACATCAACGTCGCTGAGAAGAGGGAGCTTGCTCTCCAGCCTGACAAGGACATCGCGCCGGCATAGATGCGGCTGTGACAATGATGATGCAAAGCCTAGTACGGCGGTGCTTGGGGAGAACAGCTCTACCAAGGAGGGTTATGATGAGGACAAGCCAGCAGAGGGGAGTTGCTACATCTGGATTGAGTATCCGATGGGGTTCTGAAGAGGTTCGTGACCGCTGGAGCATACCTATCCAGTGAGCCTCTTGTTCACTCTCACGACATTGAGAAGCCCCCCTCCAAGACGATCCCACTTCCTCACACAATGAAAGCACATCAACTAACATGATACAGCCTCCCATCTACCAGGGCACGATCCCCGAGCACTTCGCTTCTGTGGTTTCCTCCCACGGCGACCGCGAAGCCGTCATCGCCCGCTCCGCATCCCCCCACGCCCACGAGTCCACACTCACATACTACGCCCTTGACTCGCTCTCCAACAGCCTGGCCGATTCGCTCGCCTCCCTCGGCGTCCGTAAAGGCGACCGCGTCGCCATCTCCCTCGGCAACGGCCCCGAGTTTGCAGCACTGACATACGCCTGCTTCAAGCTCGGTGCCGTGCTCGTGCCTCTGAATCCGGGGTTCAATGAACGCCAGGTCGCTGCTGCGCTGAAGCATCTCGCTGTTGAGACGCTTGTGATAGGCGCTGTGACAGATATGGCGTATAGACCTGGCAAGGGACGAAGCAATGAGCATCTGCTGCAGAGTGTCGTGGGAGACCTCCATATGTCGGAGATACAGAGTGAAGCGGTTCCGTCACTGCGCAAGGTAGTGGTTGTGGATAACCTCGCGAGCCATCCGGACGTCAAGTTTGACCTCGAGTCATGCCGCAGCCTCACTCCTTATTCTGCGCTCCTCGACGGCTCAGTCAAGCCTGTGACGCCGGTCTCGCCCCTTGAGCCAAACGACACCATCAATATCCAGTTCACGTCCGGCACGACCTCACTCCCCAAAGCGGCCATGCTCTCACACCGGTCTATCCTGAACAACGGCGCCTTCATCGCCCACCGTATGGGCCTCCACCCCGACGACCGCATCGTGGTGCCGCCTCCGCTCTTCCACTGCTTCGGCTGCGTGCTGGGCTACATGGCCACCGCGACGACAGGCGCAGCAATCCTCTTCCCCAGCCCAGCCTTTGACCCCGTCGCCACGCTGCGCATGTGCGTGGACCACGACGCCACAGGTCTCTACGGCGTAAACACCATGCTCATTGCCATGCTCGAAGCTCTAGACCGGGGCGAGTCCCTGGCACCGCAGAGCCTGCGCAAGGGTATCGTTGCGGGGAGCAGCGTGGCCGAGTCCCTCATGCGCACGCTGTACAACAGGCTCGGGCTCCAGGACCTGGTCATCTGCTACGGCATGACCGAGACGGCTCCCGTGAGCTGCATGACGAGCCCGTCCGACCCCCTCGAGAAGCGCACCTCGTCCGTGGGCCGCGTCATGCCTCACACGGGCCTCAAGATCGTCGATCCGCACGACCACGCCAAGATCGTCCCCGTAGGTGCTCGCGGCGAGCTCGCGGCCGCGGGCTACCTCGTCATGAAGGGGTACTACGGCGACGAGGCTCGCACGGCCGAAGTGCGCGTGCCGGATCCGCACGACGGAAAGGTGTGGATGTACTCTGGCGACGAGGCTGAGATGGACGACCAGGGCTACGTGACCATCACGGGCCGTATCAAGGACCTCATCATCCGCGGCGGGGAGAACATCCACCCCCTCGAGGTAGAGGACTGCCTCCTCTGTCACGAAGGCGTCCGCGAAGCCAGCGTCGTGGGTGTGCCCGATGAGCGGTACGGCGAAGCAGTCGCTGCGTTTGTCATACCTGCGCGGGGATGGACGCCGTTGGATCATTTCGACTCGGATGCTGAAGCGCCCATCGATAGGGAGAGACCTGGTGAGGAGGGGGCGTTGACGAGGGACGGCCTGAGGGAGTGGGTTGCGACGAGGCTGTCGAAGCACCTTGTGCCCAAGTACGTCTTCTGGATTGATGAGTATCCCAAGACGGCGAGCGGAAAGGTGCAGAAGTTCAAGCTGAGGGAGTATGCGAGGGAGATGCTTGGTGACGAGAAGGAGAAGGCGTCGTGATCGGTTCACCGAGGGGGACAAGGTCATCAGATTGTTTGACGCAGGGGTCAAATGCTGTGCAGTTGAATAGCGTTATCAAAGGTATCATTTAAATATGGCCCTATCGTGTCTCCCTCTAGACTAAAGACGACATGAGCAACACCCCGTGTCCAAACCAAGCGGACAAGTATCCCCATCTAATCCCTTAAATTCATCAAGCAAGCTTTTTTCTTTGTCGCGAGGAGCAATCATCATCTATGGCGGTCCTGTGTCTCTCCGCAGAGCTCCCTTTGCAATTGTGAGGTTCCTGACCCCAACTGCTTTTGCTCTCGCTCTTCTCTCTGGCTCTTTGACAAAAGCAATCCATCAGCATCAAGCAGAAACAAAAGGCCAAAAATGTACGGGCCAAAGGACCAAAAAAGCGAGCATCACCCTGACGCGGAATGAGGAAAATGTGTCATGGATCCCGTTAAACTCCCTCCCAACCCAGCTCCAGTCTAATCGACCTGCTTCTCGCAGCCAATGCGTCCCAGCAACTCCTTTCGATCGCTGTGGCCGGGCAGGCTGACCCCCGAGCTGCTAGCTTGCTTCTTGGCGCCTGATCGGCGCTCCCAGTTGCGGAGGTCGAGCTCTTCAACGCCCACTTCCTCCTCCAGGGGCTGGGCCTCCTCGTACACGAACTCGTCCTCTTCTTCCTCCTCCTCACCGCCTTCGTCGTCGCTTCGGACGTCCTCAGCATCGCCTCCCTTGAGGACTTTGATGATGACACGGACAATCATTGTGAACCAGCCGATGGTGATAATCTGGAGGAAAATGAGGGGAGTAAGGAAACTCCACTTAATCGTCTCATTGTAGCAGACCAAGCCATCAGGCTTGAGGAAGGGGTCGACCAGGTAGGACCAGCCAGCTGGAGGCTCGATGGGGCCCGTCATGTTCTCGTTGGTGCCCTTGAAGCAGCCGACTGGCATAATGTTGGGGGTATCGGCGTAGACGGACCAGCAGACCAGGATGTACAGGACGTGGCGGGCAAAGAACCACGAAACGACAAATAGCCCAAACATGACGTCGCAAAGCTTGGTGAAGCCGCTGTACTTGAGACACTTGGCAAGCTGCGCTGTGTCAGCAGGAGAGCTTAGAATGCGAACAATAAGCCACTCACAGGTAGGAACAGATCGACAACATCCATGATGACCAGGATAAAGTTGCCGACACGGGAGTGGTGGTAAGCGTAACAGGAGTAGATGAGAGCGGTAGTGACAATGTGGTGGGTAAACATCTGCCAGTGATCCTTGCGGCGCTCCTCGATGTTTATGACAATCATCTGCTGCAGCCAGAAGGCCCATTGACAAAGCAGGTAGCCCTTCATGAGACCGTCCAGCTCGCGGTTGGGCCAGTCGGTCCAGAGGTTCTTCATGCTCATGAAATGCGGCGAGGTGCAGTAGATGTACTAGATCCAAGTCAGGAGACGATTTCGGCAACTGTAGTCGAGTCCAAACTCACCACTCCCCAAGGCCAGAAGACAGTGTAGTACACCATGAGCCAAGCCTGCTCGCTGAAGCGAGTCAAGGCCTTGCGGTTGGTGATGCCTTGGAGTTTACCGATGGGAGCAAGGACGTATTCCATGGTGGCGGCGCGAAGGCCAGTGAAGAGGATGACGCAGAAGGTGATAAAGTAGGCATCATCGTAGCCGATTCGGTATTGGCCGGATTGAGAGCTGTAGTAGCTTAGGTGGAAGAACTTGTGTGTGTGTTCTCGGGCTTTGGGAATGAAGGTCTGAGCGAGGAAGATAAGGGCGAGGAGGTTGACCGAGAGGCCTATCGAGAGAATGCGTGGTCAGCTTTGAGTTTGACGAGACAGGACAACACAACGTCCAAATCGAGCCAAGCGGACCTGTCATCGAACGGCGGCGCTTGGGTAGCGTAGCAGGGCCCTGGAGGCTGGGAATGGGAATGGTAGGGATGCCGTGCCACGCGGGGTGACGTTGGGTGCCACTGAGCTGAGTGCCACTGATCTGAGTGCGGCATCCAACTCAAACTCAATTGACTGGACTGGGATTCGTCCAAGCACGGCACCCCACAATCAAAACAAGGCTCATCGACGTCGAGGTCAATCAAGGAGAGGAACGTACCAATCTGGTTCTCAACAAACCAGCGAGCGAGATGCTTCCAGGTGCTTTCCTCCTTGCGCTTGAGTCGGCGGACCAGGACGGTATTGCTGCCGGAGGTCTGCATGTAGAGGGGCCCGTTCATGTTTGGGGTGCTGTTGTCCGTTTTGAGCCGCGGCCGTGGGGGGGCAGCAGTAGCAGGAGCAGCAGCTCTGGCGTTGCCATTGGGCGTCGAATTTGACCTTCGTTTCGTCCTGTCAGTCGCGGGAACGGGTTCTTCGACGGCGACAGAAGCAGTATGAGGGGCGGCCATGAGCTTGTCGTCGACCTGCGACGTCGCAGGGAAACCCGTGTCGCTCATGGTTGAGCCGGTGGGGGTTTGGCGGTGATCAAGTAAAACCTAGCTGTCTCGATCCGTCTCGTCTCGTCCTTGTCTGGGAGGGTGCCGGGGAGAGACGCTGTGGCTGATAGGCTGGCGAGTGGACGGAGGATCAGAGAGGGACGGACCTCGAGTCGGAAAAAAGCAGAGGCCACAAGACGTCAAGTGGGAGAAGCGGTCGGCGAAATGATGAGGCATCCAATGGCGAAGGGAGGAAATTGAGGTTCCCGTTGAGGTAGCGTAGCAAGAGGGAAAGTCCGTTGGAGTCTGGGAGCTTGTCTTGTGGCCACGAGAACCCAACTCGACTGCCCTTCACCAAGCAATACTTGACAAGAAGAGCAGAGGAGTATATAGACAGAGGAGGGAGCAAGTCGTCGATGCGAATGGAGAAGGAGAAAAAAGTTGGCGGACAAGGTAGCCAAACCAAAGAAAGGAAACGGGAACCCGATCCATAGCTTATGGATTGGCTCTAAAAGATGATCCATGCCAAGGCGCCTAGGGGGCAGCGGGGGGCCCTACGGGGAGAGCAGCCACTGGGGTGTCCACTGCAATTGAGGGAGGGAGCCCCACAACGGGCATTTCCAAGGCGGTGAGCCGCTCAGCGTCCATCATGAATCGCGATGATGTGCTTGAAGGAAACCCAGACCTTGCAGAACGTTTCAACGAGGGGAGACTCACTCAATTGAGTACTCTAGCCCGGAGTTTCTTCCGAGACGATAGGTATCAGACAGCAGTGGACCACCATCACCGAATAACCTTCGAATGAGGTGCATGTCACCCTCCACCAGGAAACATCTGGCTGGCAGAACCAACAGATGCACAACTGCACGGACAAGCTCATCCCAAGGAAACGAAAGAAACATTCGAGATGCCCTAGCCTGGACTGGACTGGACCCTGGCCTACCTGGCTCCAGGGGACCCAGGGCCGTCCAGCCACCGCTGCCCAAAGCTTTCCGTTGAGGAGCCCATGGCCAGCTCAAGAAGCAGATCATTCAAGCAAAAGAAGCTTGGTTCTTTTCCCATTCTCAGGCCTGCTCGGCTGTAAGTTAGATCTCTACCCCCCCTTTTCTCGGAAATCTGCTAGGTGTGCCCGTTCCTGGCGGCTGGCGGCTTGCTCCCGGAAACCCTAAAAGCAATTCACAAAGTTACTTGAGAAAAAGGCATGAAATTTGTTCGCGCCGGGAGGGAATGAAACGTGTCATTCTCGTCCGATCCCGGCAAATACTGTATTTCGATACACCCTGTGCCTTCAAGCGATATGCCGGCCGCTAGCTGGTTGACCAGGGTTTTGTTGCGGCCAGATTTCGCACTTTAATTTAGCCTGTCGCTAGTGGCCAGCACCGGGCTGATCATCTCCTTGTATTTGATTGGACAATTCGGGGGATGTATTACTGCAACCTCGGTATTGAGCACGGGCTTGAACTTGGGATGATTTGGCAATTGCCTGGCCGCTTCTCCCAAGTCTGATACTATGATAAGCCCTGTACGGAGTACCAATCTAACATTCCCAAACATACCTAGGTAGGTAGGAGGTAGGTACCTTAGCTAGTTCATCCGCATCCCCGAGCACAAAACTCCGATCCACCGTCTTTTCAACTCCAGACGGTTTGCTCCGCAACGTTTCAACCTCCCGCTCTCACCTGCTTATGCCCCTCTCAACCAAAGTCCCGATTCAGTCCGCCATAGGCACAGCTGGCTCACTATACCCGCCGGTTATCGTTGCCTGCATCCACACGCCTCTGCCTCGCATACTCTATGCTGTATTAGTCTCGACAGCTCCGCGCGTCTCGTCTCCATCATGGGGCGTCTAGTATTTCATAGACTCTTACAGAGTACATGCTTGAAACTACCTTACCTGCTGTGTGCCCTTCCGCTGACTCGCTGCAGTGGTTGCTCTTATTCGCATTCATTTTTAAACCCTGGAACCTGATCTGGAAATAATGCATGCTGGAACTTAGCTCTCGAGCAGCCTAGTTGCGCACATCCAGCTGCACTCTTATTAGCTTGCGGAGTACTGCTCCACTGCAGTTGGTTGTGACATGCTTCTCAAAAGCCGCGATACGAAAACTGCCCGCCGTCCAACTCTTCCGGCCCCGCAGTCTCTTGTCTCGTTCAGCTCGCTTCCACGTGTTTGTTGCTGGTCGCCTTGTGGGAATCTCTAGCTTTATTGTTTCTTCTCGTCTATTTCTAGAAAGCCTCTGCCGAAGCTTGAAGCTGGGGCATGTTGATCGTGTGCCTCAGAAACAGTTACCAACTTATAAAAGCCATCCATGATTGCAAGTTGCTTCTCCTGTGCCTTGAGGGGTTTGACTTGCATAACTCAGCTACTTGGTAGGCCGGTGTTAGGAAGTATCTGCTTTGTTCTCGGCACAGGATACGCCTTGAGCCTCCTGAACGGCAGTACGAAGATGTAGTGACGAGACTATTAGCCAATCCTTCGCCTTGAAAATGAGCCTCAATGATTACCTACGAGGCTCTTTATCAGCGCATGGGAGTTGTTTCCAAATCCATGACAGCTTCACCCTTCAAATCTAGGTGACATGGCTGTAAAGCTTTGGCTCAACTCCCATTTCCAGCTCTAGCAAACGCCACCCTGCACCGCCAACCATACGCCCACGTTGCCCAACGCCACATTTGTCCCCACACCCCACATGACCTCCCCGAAGGCCTCGCTCGGCTTCACATCATCGATGACCAACTCGAACTTTCCATCGCCACAGCCTATTTAGCTACCGCAGCATCTCACCACAAATCGCCCCGGCAATCTTGAGAGCATCGAGAAACTCTTGCAGTAAACGTCGCGATCATGGCGTCCTCGACAAAGTACCAAGCCGCGCCCCAGAGCGACCCAGACGACTACACCCACGCGCCCCCCGCCTACGCCGCGGGTTCGTCTGCCCGCGATGAGTCGCAGGGCCTCTTTGGTGCACCCCGCGACAGCGAGGATAACCTTCCTGATGACTTCAAGGTACGCCATCTCCGGACGATGAAGACGACAAGGCTAACGTGAGAATCAGTTTGGCGGCTCGGTGGCCGAGGCTACCGTCGACATCCGCAACCAGTTCGTCCGCAAGGTCTACACCATCCTCACCATCCAGCTCCTCGCCACCGCCGGCGTGAGCTCCCTCACTTTCTTCAGTGAGGGCTACAAGGACTGGATCCAGGGCCACCCGGGCGTCGTCTGGGCTTCGGTGCGTTTCCCTGGCAATATCATGATCGTGAATTTGGAATGCTAACACCGCTACAGCTCTTCGGTGCCATGATCTTCATGGGCCTGACCTACTGGAAGCGCAAATCCTACCCGACCAACCTCCTCTTCCTCTCGCTCTTCACCCTCGCCGAGGCCTACACCATTTCCGTCATTGTCTCCTTCTACAAGACGTCCATCGTCCTCAACGCCGTCGTTCTAACCGCGGGAATCTTTGTCTTCCTGACCCTCTTCGCCTGCCAATCCAAGTACGACTTTACCTCATGGATGCCCTACCTTTTCGGTGCTCTCTGGGGTCTCGTCATCTTCGGCTTCATGGCCATGTTCTTCCCCTACAGCTCGACCGGCGAGCTCATCTACGGCGGTCTTGCGGCTCTCATCTTTAGTGCCTACATTCTCGTCGACACGCAGCTTGTTATGCGCCACCACCATGTCGAGGAGGAGATTGCTGCTGCTATCAGTCTCTATCTCGACATCATCAATCTCTTCCTCGCTATTCTGCGCATCCTCAACAGCCAGTCTAACAACTAAGTCCAGTTGACTTGCAAGGATACAAAGAAGAGATGTGAACCGAGGAGCTAGCTAAGGGATGGGGCACCAAATCCCCGGTGTTTTCTTATATTGCAGAGATTGTGTTTTCGACTTGCCCCTAATTGAAAAGGACTCTCATTGTATGTTATGTTTGGACGTCTATTCACGACTCAGACCGTGCGTGGGCCTTGGCGTTTACGGAGGACGTTTAATTGGTTCTCTGCTTCTATAAATCACGGGTTGGTTACATCACAATTAGGTTAGGAAATCAATCAATCGCTGGTAGCATACTTGGAGCCACCACTTTGACAGTCTCAATTACAAGAAATATTGAACTTATTTGATATCAGCATTAGAAGGCCACTAGAAAAAGAAACAATCAAGGATGTGTCCACCAAGAATGGATACCAATGCACGTCCAATACAAGTCTAATATGACCACAAAATGGTAGAAGGACATGCCCTTCCCACCAGTCAACTGCATTGTAATGCATGGTCGTCTTCATCCCCCAACACACTCCTCGCCAAGCTGCGTCCCTACAACAGCCACAAATAACCCTCCATCAGAGAATGCCTCTACGCAGGCGACCGCCCGCCGCAAGGCTTCCAAGGGAACGGCCCTCAAGTGGGATCTCTACCGTCATCTCAAGAATCGTAGGTAGCTTTTTGGTGCAGCGGGGCGGCGATGAAAAAAAGAAAACGACAACTCAGTTGCTCAGCAGCAGGGGGAATATTCTCATCTTTCTCTTTAGTCGTGGGAGAGGAAAAACCAACGCCAGCAATAGACAATAGTCCAACGTCGCATTTTTTGGAGCACCGCGAAAAGACCCAGTATGTGAGCCTAGTTGGTCGGCTCCTCGCCGTTGGGCTCGGGCGTACCGGTGGCCTGAGCTGCGACCTCTCGTTGCATGCGCGCCTCGATCTCGCGGAGCTGGGACTCGCGAGCCAACAGCTCCTGTCGCTTCTCGTTGATTTCGCGCTGCACCTTGAGCTCGATCTCGCGCAGCTTCTCCTCCTCTCGTCGGAGTTGCTCTTCCTTGAGGCGGACGGACTGAGAAGCCAGGTCTTCGGGGTTCATTGAGCTGTCGGCACTGGATAGGGTTAGCAGTGGTAACCTTGAGGTTAATGGAGTGAAAACTCACTTTCCGGAAGCGCCCTCGACGCTCTTAGACAGCTTCTCGGTACGGTAGTTCTCGTACAGGAAGTCGTGGGTGATTTCCTTCAGATCAGCCAGATGGCTGTGGAGCAACGCAGATCGAATGGCGAGGAAGTCGGAGTGGCGGGGATTATCGACCTCGACGACACCCCAGGGGTAATGACGGGCGCGAACCTTGCGGCCACCAATCTCAACAACCTCCTCGGAGCCGACAATAGCAAAAGGCATGAGGCCACGAAGCTCGGCATTCTCCTCGACAGTGTCCTCATCGTCCTCCTCGATGTCGTAGGGGAAGTTGTAGACGGGGATGCGGTAGTGCTCGATATCCTCCATAACCAGCTTCTTGGACTCGGCAAGCTCAGCAGGGGTGAGCGAATCGGCGCGGCCAATGACGGGGATGACGTTGACACGGGGAGCGAGGCGCTTCATGAGCTCGATGTCGAGTTCTCGGAGGCTATGGATATAAGCAACAGTGAAGAAGATATGAGAATGTTAGGACGTACCCATGGCCAGTAGGAGTGATGAAGTAGAGCATGGCATGGACTCTGTTGTCCCTGAAGCGAGGGTTACGCTTGATACGGGACTCCTCCGCGAGAATGTCATCGTATTGCCTCTCGAGGTAACCGACAATCTCTGAGAAGCTAACATGGTATTAGTGGGGAAGTGAAGGGCTGGTTTGCGAGGCAAGCTCACCTGGCCTCGTTGTCAATCTGGTCGCCGAAGCCGGGGGTATCAACAATGGTCAACGAGATGCGAGTACCCTCCTCGTCCAGCTCGAGCTCTAGGGCTACGTCAGTAACGCGTGCGCAAACTTTCCAGGGATTCAATGCACGCACCGACAGTGATGGGCTTGATCTTGACACCATCCTCAACGTGTGCGCCGCCAGCATCGTCGGACTCCTTGTGCTCTAGCACGCTCTTTCCACAGAGGGTGTTGACAAAGGTGGTACGGCCTGTAGATGGTGAGCTGGTGAATGTTACGGATCGCGGCGTGGAAGCTGTCGATCGCAGCGCGTCTCGCAAGGGGCCACGTACCAGTGCCAGAAGCACCACAGACCATCAGACAGAATTGAATACCCTTCTTCACATTCTTCTTTCGGCGAATCATCTTCTATCGAGGAGCAAGAGTCAGCGTGCTGTAAGTAGGATGCGGCGACGCGCGCGTGAGGGTTCGCAGGAAGTGCCAGGCGGAAACGGGGGCTGTATCGGCCGGCCCATCCAACAAACGGGCCCGAAGGGGATATCACGTACACCCATGGACGACATTTTCGGCGTCGGTTTCGGTTTCGGAGACGAGAGGCTGAAGCTGAACGGTAACGGCAGGATGAGGTCGAAACACCAACGTCGAGCAACGGCTCAAATCGAGAGGGAAGACGGGCGGTTTGCGGTGGTTGAAGTGGAAACTTGGGGAAACCAAGGGGAAAATGTTAAAGGAGGAGGATACGGGTCGGGTTGGACTTGGTTGCTCAAGGGGCATGGGCAATTTCACACCTGGCCAATCGCTCCTGCTCTGGGATGGGCTGGGATGGGCTGGGATTAAGGGGAAGTGCCAACGCCCTGTCAAGCCAGACCGCCTTCCCGCCTAGAGACCACTTAGCGGCTCCCTCTTGAGGCTTTCTGTGGCGCCTAATTGCAAGTGTCTGTTTCATCACGTGATGTTTCATTCTCTCTCTGAACAGCAGCAATATAATGCTTGAGCCACACTACCTACCGCTAACAGTGGCTTGATACAGTTGAGTGCTACCTGGCAAGGTCTATCCTGTGGCTGCATATGCTGCCCCGGCGCCATCACGGCTCCACGTTTAGGTACCGTGACACCGTCGGCATGAGTTGTCCAGTGGATGAGACAAGTTAACAAAGCGTCTCTTACACTAAAGACACTGCCTTGCTTATACTCGGAGCTTTGTATGAGAAGACACACCATATTTATTGTCTCTTTGCTTTCTGATCATCTTTTCATATCTGGTATTTGTTTGGGTAGCAAGCTGGCGCCCTCCCTCGCTCTATTTCAGACAAATCCTCCACCGCGCAGGTACCAGCTGTACCAAACAGGTGGATCTTTAAAGCACACCGAGCACCCGGGTGACATCCAACGCCTCATATCTGCGAGCCAAATAAGCTTCGAGATGTTATCCTATTTATAATACCCATTCACTTGACGCCTTTTCATCGATCTCTCATCTCAACTTGACTGGCGTGGGCGTCAAACACCGCATCTTCTTGCGCCTCTTTACCCCTCTCGATACTTTACACACACCGTCGGATTCCAAATACAACGTACCAAACTAGACAAGATGAATGTCCGGCCGCCGATAGAGGCATCCAGCCCCGAGGCTGTCCTCTCCGTCTCGTTTAACAACGATGCGAGCTGTTTCGCTGTCGGACTTGACTCGGGCATCTGCAGTAGGCCACCAATTGCATACATGGAGAGGGCCTCACTGACAGGCATTCCCCAGTCTTTCACACAAAATCATGTCTCCTCAAGGCCTCAAGAGGTATGTCTGTCTAAGATAGCGCCTTACGGCCATGCGCTTATAGTTCCGCAGATTTCAACGCCGGTATTGGCCTCGTCCAGATGATGGGCATGACCAACTACCTCGCCCTTGTTGGCGGCGGCAGGCTCCCCAAGTTCGCCATGAACAAGGCAAGCCTCCTCTGAAGTATACAAGCTCCGTCACTGACCCGGGCTTAGGCTATAATATGGGATGACATGAAAGGCAAAGTTGCCCTGGAAATCACAGCCATGACAGCAGTCCGCGGTGTCCAACTAGGCCGCGAGCGCATCGCCATTGTCCTCCAGAACAGTGTCCGCGTGTACTCCTTCGCCAAACCTCCAGATCTCATCCACGTCTATGAAACTGCAGATAACCTCCTCGGTCTCTGCTGCCTTTCGGAAAAGAAGCTTGCCATCCCTGGCCGCACCGCTGGCCAGATCCAACTCATCGAGCTGTCGACCGGCAACAACAGCATTATCCCCGCGCATTCCTCCGCCCTCAAGGCCATCGCTTTGAGTCCAGATGGCGAGCTTCTAGCCAGTGCCAGCGAAACGGGAACGCTCATCCGCGTCTATTCCACGAGCAACTGTGCCAGGCTCGCCGAGCTGCGCCGTGGCATTGATCCGGCCACCATCTTCTCTCTAGCCTTCTCACCCTGCGGTGCCATGCTCGCCTGCACGTCCGACAAATCCACACTCCATGTATTCGACGTCTCCCATCCGCGCAAGCCCGCTATGAACCGGAGCCAGCAACTCGGTGGTTCCAGTTCGGACCCTGGAGACGGCACAGGGAAGTGGGGCATTCTGAGCAAGATACCTATGATGCCGCGAGTCTTTTCAGATATCTACTCCTTCGCGTCGGCCCCTTTCGAGGCTGGAGACGAGGCTATGATAGGCGGTATCCCATTCTCAGAGGGCACAGTCCTGGGCACGTCACGACCCCCAAAGGGTGTCATTGGCTGGATCAGCGAAGATAGTCTTGTAGTGATTGGAGCAGGGCATGATGCGCGATGGGAGAAGTTTGTCATAGTAAATGGTGAGGATGGAAAGCGGCATTGTGTGAGGGAAGGTTGGAAACGGTATTTGGGAAACACCTGAGTGAAGCGGAGCTGGAAAGTGATGAGGACAAGGGGCACGACTTATAATAGCTCGGCGAATCTGGGACGGCGTTCTAAGGGGTCCAGAATAGGTAGGATTTTCTGCTTCTGGGAGTGTTTTTGTATTAGATTATGGGTGCCATTCTAATCCTCGCGCTGTCGTGGCGACCGGCTCCTACTCCGCCTTCTTGGTTTCCTGTCCTCGTGGTTCCCATCCCTATGTCGCCTGTGCCGTGGCTCCTCATGATCGTCTCTGTCATGTCTCCTAAGCTCTCGCTCGTTGTCTTTCTTCCCATCCTGACCCCCTTCCCGGTCATCCCCATCATCTCTTCGACCCCTCCGCCTGTCCCGGCCCCGTCGCCGTTCGCGATCGTCGTCATGATCTCTGTCCCTTCGCTCTTCTCTATCAGCTGGGGTTTCATCCTTGCGCGATCTGCGGTGCCTGTCTTCCTCACTGCCGTTCCGCCTTGACCGATGCGATCGATGGTGTTTGTGCTTGTGTTTCCGGTCCTTCTTGTCCGCCTTGCGCCGTGCCTCTTCGACCTCCTTTTTCTTCTCCTCGATCAGGAATCCTTTCATGGGGTCGTCATCGTCGTGTTCCTGCATGAGCAATGCAAGTTCCCTCTCCTCTGGCAGCATGGGTCGCCTCTCTTCCTCTTCGCTGCTCTCCTCTTCCGACAAGGTTTGCCCTTCTCGCTTCATCATATCCTCCCAGCCGATCTTGAACTCTTCTTGGTCCTCATCATCTCGCGCCTTGTACCGCGCATGATCCACACGGATAAGGCGACCGCCAATCTCTGCTCCGCCGAGGTTGTCGACCGCCAAATCGGTACTCCTTTGATCCTCGTACTTGAGCCATCCAAAGCCCTTCGACTTGCCTGTCTCTTTGTCGCGGACCAGTTTCAGAAAGACAGGCTCTCCGAACTGGGAGAATATTGTGATGGCATCACCTTCAGAGATTTCGTATGGTAGACCGCCGAAGTAGATGTAGGCGGTATCGCGGTAGTCGGTATGCCAGGAAGCCTCTGGGGAGCTGAGCGCGTCGTCGTTAGCATTGTTCTACGTCGAGGCATGTCAGAAGATTCCTGCAACTTACATTCCATTTTCAATCTCCTTTTTGTTCAGCGCCTGAATCGCGCGTATCTGGTTCATCCTGGAAGTCCGGCTACTCTTTGTGCAGCTTTGTTAACGTCTCAAAAAAATTGTTCTATGATGGAGTCGCAAGGCCGAGAGCCAACGTCAGAATGATGGTTGCGAGGCGCTTCAAAGGCAAGCCCACTGAAGCTTCAGGGAGTCCGTGCGCTAGATAAACTGTAGGGACGCTAGCGCCGCTGTTTTGGCGGGACAATTTCCGGACCGACGCTAATTAGTGCCATGGAATGTAACCTTGGCCCCGTTCCTAGGCTTTTGATAAAGGACGGCGGTCGACGAGACGACAAAAACGAAGCATCGACTCGTGACGTCTGAAGAGACGGAATATTGTTTACTTGTCTGAGACACTCTGACGACCGAGCCTCAGAGACTACGCCACGCCTCTGCCGTTGTTGTATGCCAAACGACGATGCCCCTACGACATCCTTAGACGTTTACTCCGTTGACAATACCCGACACAAGACGCGTAGTCTTCGACCACGACGACCTTTGACATCTCGTTGCCGCCTAGAGATATTCACCTATGACCTAGCATACTGCGAATCAGACCCGCGATTTAATTGCCATCGAGCTAGCCGAGGTGGAATCTGTGGTCATGACGACCAGCACAAACAGAGCGTCGACCTACACAACGGGGTCAGGGGAAGCCGAGGGTCACAATGGCGAGCAGAAGAAAGATCTCTGGACGTCCATGCTAGAGTCCGTCGCAAGCGGCAAGCGACTACCAGAAAAGAACCTCATTGTCCTAGGTACGGAGAGAAGCCATCTGCGCCCGCAACAGAGCTCGATTAGCTGATCATCATGTCCTGGAACTCAGGCGGCACTCCCGAACATCAAAGAGACTTCCTCGAGTCTCTATCCAGCTCCGAGTCGAGGCACAATGTCGACCGGCAAAAGATGCCGCCCATTGCCAACAACTTTGCCCTGGGCTACACATACTACGACGTACTCGACGCCGACCAAGACGGTTCGTGGGTTTGCTCAGCGCGCCTCAGGGCACTAGACTAACAGCTACAGATACCCTGGCGCGCGTCTCGCTCTACCTCCTCTCTCAGCCCTCGGCCGAATTCGCCTCTCTCGTCGCACCTCTCCTTACCCCTGAGACGATTCCTAATACCGCCCTCATCATCCTCCTCGACTGGTCACAGCCGCACTTGTGGCTGCGACAAATATGGACGTGGGTTCAGGTCCTACAGGAAGTGCTCAAGAAGGTTGATACAGAACAACATGCGTTGATGGAAGACGTCATGTCTACTTGGAAGGAAAGAGGCCGAGGAGGCGCGGCAACGAATCTGGACGGAACTCCTTCAGCTACGGCGACTACCGGTGACGGAGACAGCTCTCTACCTTTAGGGCCAGGGGAATGGGAGGAACCTCTAGGTTTGCCGCTATGTGTGGTGTGTCAAAATGTGAGAAGCCGATTCGTCATGCTCTCTGTGGATTTACTAACAGCAGACAGGCCCAAAAAATGGAGTTTCTGGAAAGGAGCCAGGGTTGGAAAGAGCCCGATTTCGATACGGTATTGCAATATTTGCGAACAGTATTACTCAGGCGTACGTTGAGATATCTTGATCCAGCACGATGATACGACTACTCACATCTCTCAGACGGCGCTTCTCTCATCTACACCTCACAAAATACACCCTCGCAGCTACCCTCTCTCATCCACTCGACCCTCGGAATCACTTCCTTACTCAAGCGCCACCCACTCAAGCACAATGTCATCGACCGCGATAAGATCGTCGTGCCGCCCAACTGGGACTCATGGGGCAAGATTCGCGTTCTCGGCGGTTCCTTCGACGCCGAGCTCATCTCCAACTCATGGGCAGAAGATATCAGCTCTTACCTCGACCCCACGCGCGCCACCGACATCACAGACCAGCCAGCCGACGAAAATGAGGACGAAGCCCAGCGGCAGCAGCAGCAGAACAGCGCGATCGCGCGGTACGAGGCCTGGTGCCGAGATCCAAACAGCGGCGGCCTTGCGGTCGTGGAGAGTGCGATGCACGGCGAGAAGTGGATCACCGTGGAGAGCGACGATACGCAGGACTTTCTCGAGAGGCAGCTCAAGATCCTCGAGGCCTTCAAGACCAAGGCACCAGAGAAGGGCGCCGACAACCCTATCGCCCGCGCGACCCGATCAATTGAGTATGGCGACGAGAAGAGCGTCAGCGAGCACATTGGTCCTGTGCAGTTCAATATGGGCGGTATTCAGGTTGACGCCGACGATATGCTGCAGCGTCTCAAGGTAAGTCTCTGAAACTATTGTCCTCCTTGAAATAAAGGCCTAACCATTCTGTAGGACCGCAATGCATTTACATCCACAACTGACGCCGAGGAGGAGGAAGTCGACGCGCCCGCGAGTAACATGGCCAAGGACTTTGACAATGAGCAGCTGCAGAGTTTCTTCACTGGGTTGATGAACCGGAAGGGCACTGCGGATACATCCCGGTCTTGAAATATTCGAACCCCCCAAGAAGCAACCAACCCAACCGAGGCACATAGATTACTCATTCTCGTATTGCGAGAAGTTCTGGCTGGTAAACTGAAGGCGTGTGGTGGAGTTGTGAGAGGGGCCGGTAGCCACTGTAGATTAGATACCCCTGAATGACAATTTGATCATAATGTTGATGAGCGATGGTTCAGACGGCTCAGAGTGGTGATCCATGAAGCGAGACGCAATGTGGCAGACTGAGTCACGTTTACTCAACATTCAAATACTCGTTCACTATTCTAAGCGTTCTGCTCGCCAACCGGGGCGAGCGCGCTTCCCATCAAGCATCCCTTTTTCCTGAACGCCCTTCTACTTACTCAACACCAACTCCGATTCACCTCTCACTACAACTCCCTTGAGTATGCTTTACTCAAGCCGTCAGCCTCATAGGCTTATATCATACTCACATCCCTCTTCTGACTCCCAAGTCTCGCCGTCACAACCCCCGCAAGCAGACCAGGGAAAAGCCAGGGGTGCTGCAGCATCTCAGCCTCAAAGGCATTGATCGTCTGACGCGCTTTGGCGGCGAGGTCGTCATTTGATAGAAGGTCCGCAAGGCGGAAGAGATTGGCTACGCTGACGGCGTTGGTCGATGGGAGGGACGTGTCCATACCGTCCTTAAGACGGAGGATGGTGTGCGGGCTGTTAGCCTGTGTAGAGAAGAAGGCACCAGCGGGGTCGTAGAAGAACGATAGCTGTGTTTCTGTAGAAGAGTAAGTCGAATGATGCGCGTGATGGGATAGGAACAATATCAACTTACGCTGCAAAGTGTCCGCAAACTCAAGGTACGCTTCGGTCCCTGTCGCCTCAAACAGGTCAAGAAGGCCTTGTGTCAAGTAGGCGTAGTCATCTGCAAAGGCCAGAGTCTCCCTCTCGCCCGACCATATCCTGTACAACACCTTTTCGCTGCTATCCCAGAGCTTCCTCCTGATATACTTGGCGGCCTGCTCCGCCACCATCAAGTATTTGGCACTCTGCTCCGGCCTGAACCCCTTTAGCGCCGATGCCGTCTTGGCCAGCGCGGATATTACCAAGCCATTCCAGCCTGCGATGATCTTGTCGTCCAAGTCAGGTCGCACACGTTCTTTATCTCTTCTCTGTTTGAGGACAGCCTTTCCTTCTTGGACATATTGTTGGATCTTATCCACGGGGGTGCTGAAATGGGTGCTAAGGTGCTCGATGGTTCGGTCAACTCTAAGTATATTCTGATTGATGAAATCGTCGTTAGGATCATGGTCCTCGTCAACGTTTCCGTCTTCGTTGACGGTCCAGTAAGCTGCTAGGATGGGACTCATGTGCTTGTCGACCTCATCAAGCACCGAGTCAAACTCGCGTCTTGTCCAAACGTAGTATGCACCCTCTCGCATCTCCTTGTCGCCCTGTCTGTAATAGGAATCAGCTGCTTCGCTTGACGCAAAGCCTCCCTCGGGAAGAGTAATCGGAGGTGTAGCGAGGTACTCGGCGAGTTCGATTACGGTATCGAAAAACTCGCTTCGCCTATCACCACCAGTTGACTTCCAGGCGTCAAGATACAGGGAGAGGAGTTGCGCATTATCCACCACCAGCTTCTCGAAGTTGGGTATGCTCCAGTCCGGGGTGACGGAGCAGCGTGAGAAGCCTGTGCCTCCAACGTGATCATGCAGCGCACCGTCACGGATGTGACGCAAAGTATCTAGGGCGATTTCTGTGGCATGCTTGCACTCGGCTTCACCAACGACATCTTGCACGGCTTCTGGAGACTTTAGCAGACCCAGCAGGAAAGTCAGCTTTGGAGGTGTCAGGAACTTGGGTGCCAAGCCAAATCCTCCGTAGACAGGATCAAAGGTACCCGCGATGTGGGTGTAAGCCTCCTCCAGTTGGTCCAAGTCCAGCTCCTCTGATACTGCAGTATCCTTCTCCTTGGTGGTACTCGTGTGGCTAGGAGCCGGCGCGCCCCAGCCGGGGGGGGCGAGAGCTGAGGCTGCCGAAATACCTCTTGTGCCCAGGGTCCCTTCAGCTGCGAATTCTCGAAGCTGCCCTAGGACCTCGGTTGCCTCCTTTCGGCACCGTGCCTCCTGGTCGCTCCAGATGTCTCGGACCTTCCTCAGAATAGTGAGGAAATCCAGAACCTCGTCAGAACTCTCATCGGTAGCACGTCGTCGCCCTGCGGGTCCAGGCCAGTAGGTGCCACCGAACACAGGTTCCAGGTTTGGCGTGAGAAACAGGTTCAAGGGCCATCCTCCAGCGTTGCTCACAGCTTGAACGTAGTTCATGTAGATGGTGTCGAGGTCGGGGCGCTCTTCTCGGTCGACGATAACGGGGACGAATGACTCGTTCAAGATCGACGCGCACTCGGGGTAAGAGAAGGACTCTAGCGACATGAGTCGACAGACTTTGGTTGTTAGCGACAATATCGCGAGGCGCGGTAAGCGACGTACAGTGGCATGCTTTGTAGCCTATGTGCAAAAAGATGAGCTTGTTCTCCTTCCTCGCACGTTCCACGGCCTCATCATCCAGCAACTGCCATGCCACCAAGCTGCTCGCCTGGTCCTTGATGTATGGACTCCGACTCGCCATCGCGCGGTTTTGGACAGCTGGGAGAGGTTCGGATACTCCGGCCTCTCCGCCAGCCACAGGGTCGGTGCGCATGGCCTTGGCCGATGCAGTGAGCTCCGAAGCCACCATGATGTTGGTTGACTTGGGGAACTGATATCAGTCAGGAGGCGTGCAGTCGAGCTATATTCGGCTAAAGCTCGCGCTCGTCGTCTCTCGTCGTCGGCTCGGTAGAAAGTTAAGCTCTGCCTCTCCGGTGGGGAATCGGTGATAGCTGAGACCTGTAACTATAGCGAAGAGACAGTGATGTAAGAGTGTAGCTCATGTGAGATGGAGTCGTAACCGATTTCCGGCAGTGAAGAGAATAAGAAGAGTTGCGGGAGTAAGATGCCACAGCTGAGATAGCGTACGAGTCGCTAAGCGGGACGACGTGATTGCTCTAGTGATGAATTAAATGGGGGAAGCTTTCCATCTTTCAGAGCCCAAGCCGAATGGAAGCGAGGAGGTGAAGCGAAGATAGCAAGGAGGTGAGGCGAAGATAGCGGGGTCATCATGGCAGTCAGCCCGCGGGGCATCCATGTCTTTAGCGCCGGTTCCGCTTTAGGTAATGTCCTGACGACAATGGATTCGAGGGTCTGCCACGAGTCAAGCAACTCGACTATCGTGGTTCATGAATCGCGGTGTTTCGATCCTGCCGTAGCCTATATGGTAAAGAGGCATTCGCCGTTTCAGCCTCAGGGAGCTCAAGGGCATCAAGTGTTACAGCACGTACAGGCACATGTACAACCCAGCTTGGGGTGTGTGGGTTGGACATGGGCCAAAACGGTAAGCATCACCATCCACGAGCCAATGGTCCATCAAAATTTCCAAATTTGATCACCATAGCAGCCTCGTTATACGCCTCTGCTCATGCACAATCCATGCGCCACCAGATCCTTTCTCGAATTTAAAGTTTTATGCCCTTGCATTGCAACTTGATGGTTGTTTAGAGGGCTATCAGGACGTCGTTTTGCGTCCACGTCTCTAAAGCTGCCTACCCTGAAGTAAGACGTAGGGTCGACTGTGCAGATATAAATCGACAGTCTCACAAGACCTTTGTTCAAAGCATGTCAAATCCAGTTCTGTTTCCGATTAGCACTGCTGGTTTATGAGCAATTTCTGCCCGTCTCTTTCTGCGTGGCTGCTTTGTAGGCGCCATTCAGACTGCATCACTCACCACATGCCAAGTGCTTGCTCATCACTCCAGTGTGGGAGTGTGCTAACGGCATCTTTCGCCCAATTTCCCTCCAGGAAAACCCGCAATGCTATCAAAAGTGAATCAAGAATGTGGAATAGACGAATAACCTCAGATATCATCTGCCTGGGACTGCAGTTGTAAACCGGCGTTAGGAACCGGTATGCGCAATGACACTTGGCAATGAATCCCGATGATTCGGGTACACAGGTGAGTAACACACATATACAAGAACTGGAACGCTGATTCATGGTCTGAAGAACCACAGACCATGGTATAAAGATGAGCACTACTCATCCCAGATGGACAGACCTAGAAGACAAAGCGTGCAACTTTGTGAAACGTTTCGAGCCACCGAAAATTGCAATCCATACTTGATTTCTGAACAACCCAGCCGATATTCTAGATCACTCGACCTCTATCACCATGTCTGAATTCGACCCGTCTGTCGTGAAGCAGGGCGAAAACCGCACAACTATGGAGTACGCAGAGCAGCAAGTCAGTCTGGCTTATGGCATGGCTATCCACGAACTCGACATCATCCTCGAATTGTCCAGCTTTGTCCCGGAACCACCAGGAGACGATCTGGAGGCCCTCAAGGCCTATCGTGATCAGGTGGTCAAGGCTGTCCGGAGGCTGGAGAAGAGAGTCCCCATCAGCAAGAAGATTCTCAAAGCCCGTGATGTTCAGTTCCACTACCAAGCGAAGCGCCTGCGCACAGCAGACCGCATTGACCGACTTCGACTCTGGAATCGAGAAAAGAAGCAGGAAATGGAGGCATCCAGATTGCGGAACGGAGACAAGGGTTACGAGGCGGCTCTGCAACGGTTTGAGGAGGAGAAGCGGGTGATGATCAAATGTTACAAACTGGAAGGGTTATGGGAGAAGGCTATGAGGCGGGAGCAGTCAACTGCATCCGAAGGAGATGATTTGTCAAGCGACTGCGAGACGAGTATGGAGGAATGAGACTTTGCAAAACGAGAGGACGTGGCAGTTTGAGGTTTGAGGCAGGATAACGCGGCAAGCGGTTGGGCTCCGCGGCTATTGTCATACCTCATACGCAGGTACCCATCGAGAAGCCAAAGAAAATCGAGATGAGAAAGGAGTTAATGAAAGCAAAGGAAATTCGCAACCTGAAGGTAGTCTAGCCTAATCTCTTGATGGGAACACAAGCGGGATTGACCAAGGAAGACACATGAGAGAGTATGACATGATACAACGTGGTCACTAGAGCAAAGTCGTAGCCATAAAAGTGTGGTGAAGTAAAATTAGAGCTGTATGGGCGTCCCATTCGAGACTTTGATGCAGATTGTGAATGCAATAAGGTTGATGATCCACTAGAATCTTGCTCTCCCCCTCCTCGCTCTTGTGTTTGTTGCGGCTTTTGATACCATAAACGTTAGCTCGAAAAGCATATCAGTTATCAGAAAGGCACAGAGAACGATGCCTAAGCCACGGCAAGGAAAAGTCTTGTTAAGCTGGGACTGCTTGATGAATGAGGGTGTCCTGTCAGTTGTGAAAGCCCAAGCTTTTGACCGTGGACCCATGCAAAGGGTAAAATCCCATAGTGGATCTGTCTCACCCTCGCACGCTAGAACGGCAACTAGCTTATCGATAAGCTGATCCCGGAACCCTGCACCTGGTGCTAGAGGCACCAAGAGCAACAGCTTCTCTGTCTTCGTCGTCTACCTCTTTCATCCTCCTTCATCTACCTGCTCATCTCAACGAGTGGTCATCGACGAGTGGTCATCGACGGACCATGGCTGATCCAACATACACCGTCTTCGTCCGGGTGCCCATGCCCAGGGGCGACTTTGTCGATCCTCCACCGGTATGAGCTTCCTTCGCCTCGTTCGTTTCAGTGCATCATGCGCTCACGGGAACAGTCATGGGGAGGCTAACCAGAAGCATCACAGGTGAACTGGGACTCCAACAAGGACGAGGCACTATGGAAAATCCTATCGGGAGCTGCCAAGACGGAAATTGACTGTAAGATGATGACCGCCGATTCAATGTCTCTGTTGGAGCTAACTTGCAGCCAGGGAACGAAATGTAGGTGCCGATCTTCTATTCCAACTACCGTAGTGCAGATGATACTCATCCTGGAGCCAGCGCCGATCGGTTCGACGTTCCCGTCGACTTCCTTCTACAACAGGTCGCATATCTTACCGAACGACACGCCTCACAAGTGCGTGCCCAGGTCCGAAAGGCGACCGCCGCTGTTCGAGGCTCAACAGCCCCGTCTCCCGTCCCAGGCAGCGACTCCGCCGGACCTGGCCATCAACGAGCACCGTCAGCCCTGTCCATCCGACGAGACTCGCCTATGCCGCGCAACGAGATTGGAAGCGGTACGGGGACTCCCCTGAATGCATCGATACGACCGGTAGTCTCACGGAATCATTCAACGAATACTACAGTTCTGAGGGACATGGCAGGAGGTTCGGCATCGCCTCGGCCGGGGATGGGAATCGCAACCCGCACCGGTGACCAACGCCGTCGCCTTTCATCGCTGCCCATTTCATCTGTCGCGGCCAAATCACCAGACAAAGTGGCGCAGCCCGAGCCGTCACCAGATGAACGGAGCCCATCGCCTGGACCAGCAGAGGATAGCTCAACCATGTCATCTGAGGACGAGTCCAGCCCCGCTCAATCCCGCATCATCCGCCGCCCTCCTCGATTCCAACAGAATGATGGGGGTCAATTTGAAGACGATGACGATGAGTCGGAGCCAGCCTTTCAACCCTATACATCGCCTTCAAACCAGACGTCCGCTCAGGACTTAGGCTCGACGCTAAGGGGGGATGGGCACAGCTCGGGCAAGCGATTGCCCAGAAAGCTCGGCAAGGACGCTATCCATCAATCTCAGACGTCTGACTCTTCAGCCAGTTCTGCTGCGATGATACAGAAACCGGGCAAATCGAGTGAACAGCGGACACCTGGACCTCTTTCACCACGCCGAACTGCAGAACTGGCCGGCCGTAGCCCAGGCAGCAAGAGTAGGGGTTACTCCCGCGAAGGCAGCGACGGAACGCCTAGTATGGGCAGCAGTTACAGCGATCTCGATGGTATTTGCCTTTGTTGCCACTTGTCCACTTTGAACTGCCTGCTGATCGTATTCTTAGACGCCTCCGTTACGCAATCCGCCTTGGAGGAGGCTTTGGCCAGCCACATGAATCGCGGAGCGGGAAGCCGCTTCAGCATCAGCCAGGCATTCCGCAGCCGCTACACTCCTAGCTCCAACACTCCTAGCTCCAATCAGTGAGCAATCTTGGGATCTGGATGTGATATTTCTTTGTTTTATTTAGTGACCCGTTTGTTTGGCATGGTGTTTGGGGTACTACGGAATGCATCTAGGATGGCGTTTGCTACTAGGATTAGAATTTGTTTGTGTTTAGGGTCCTGGTGGCCGGATATCCCACCTCTACTTTATGCCATGAAATGAAGCCAGTTGATGATGAAGCATGTTTCTGCAAGTTCCTGATTTTGAGAAGTTATTCTGAGCGATTCCACGCCCATCCAGAGAACTCGGCTTGATCGTACTAATATATTTCCATTGCAGGCTACCTTGGATGTTTGCTGCGTGCTGAAATTAGAAGTTGACCAAACATTAGGAACCTCTTAGGATATTTATAACTATTGCCATCTTCCTGCCTATTCTTTGCTTGCTATTGGATTGAATCGAAACTGCTGCCGGCTGCTTGCACCTGCAGCACTTCCCTGAAACACTTCCCATCTTAAACATCACCGCAGCACTTATCCTCCTTTCAACACTTCTTCGACTTCCACTTCTTCGACTTCCACTTCTTCGACTTCTACTTCTTCGACTTCCACTTCTATCCAAGCCTGAAGTTCTTGTTCCTCGCAAACCACCAGCACTTCAGGCACAATGTTTCGCCGACAGTGGTCGGGCCTCCCGAAGGATGCCTCCTTTCCCTCTGACCTCACTGGTCTTGGGTTCGTATCGCCCGGTTTCTCGTTTGAGAGTCTTTCCTGACGCTTAGCAGGTATTTCGTGAACGACGAAGATGAGGTTCGCTCTATTGAGAACCCGGATTGCTACTTCAAGTTCTTCTCCAACAAGAACATGCGCATCAATGAGCGCCAGCGCTTCTATTTCAATGGTAACCTCAGCTTATGACACTCGGGGACCGACGCTGGTGCTAATCAGTGATTTAGGTGCCATGGAGAAAATCATTCATGAGCGTCTGGAGAACGCGGGTGTCGAGAAGATTCCACTTCAATTGGGGATTCCACCGGAAAACAAGAAGCACTGTCCCATCTTTTGCAAACCCAACTATCAAAAAGCCACTCGCGTCGTTTTAGTCTTTGGGGAGCCCATCCAAGACTTGGGCTTCCTTGCCGGTCGTATTGCCAACGGGCCTGGCGGTCTCACAAAGGGAAGCATGGTCTCGATTGTTCAGGCACTTGCCAAGCAGACTTCTGCTCCGGATAACGCAGAGCCTCCAGGCGTTGTGCTCGCAAACATGGGACAGCGGTATTGGTGGCCTGAGGAGGAATGCGTCCTGACAATTGAGGCAAGCGCTGATCTTCCGCTGCCAAGTCTGGTGCATGGCGGAAGGAGGTATGTGCCAGAGCTGAACGAGATTCCGGGAAGCGAGAGCCCACTTGCGCATATGACGACGATTTTTGAAGGTGTCTTGCCAGCGTACCAGAACGTCAAGGTCGATGTCGTTGCAATTGGAGAAAGTTGCGAAGTGGCCTTGAAATTCTTCGAGGACAAGCAGAATTGGGCTAAATGGGGGCACCGACTGAGCGGCATGCTCCTCCTCGGCACTGTCTACACCACAGAAAGGCTCAGCAACGAGGAATTCAAGGACTTCTTGGCTAATGTAAGTTCACCAGTACACTGCTGCCATGTGCTCTATCGCTGACCTTCTTAGCGCACTCGTGGGTATCTCATCTCTGAGGAACCTCTCGACACTCCCCTAGCTACGCCCCGAGGCAACCCATCCCTTTCGATCGAGCCTTTGGGCTGCCCCTGTTTCTCTGCCGGAGAGCCACACTACACCGAGCTAATTGCCGTCCGAGCCCTCGAGCCGGCGCTTGCCTACTTGCAGGAGGCCGCCCTCACACCCAACTTTGTCAATCCGGACATTGCAGTGGCAGAGAGACGCCCAACCGACATCACCGATGAAGACTGGTGCAAGTTACCTGACGAGAACAGGCCTGCAGTCACGACTCAGGATGCTGAGGAGATGAAGAAACAGATTATGCAGCTCAGACGTTGGAAGAAGTTCGAAGAGACTGGTGAAGCCCCTGATTGGGATTCGGACGAGGACGACGTCGAGGAGATCCCACGAAACTTGGGCAAGGTGGACTGGCGCGAGGGTGATGATTGGTAGTTGTGACGGATAGGCACTGATATACGGAGGAATTTGTGAAAGGAGATATCTCGTTCATTAGAAATAGACTCGAGTCAATTTCAGATCTCGGGCGATAGCCAAATAAGATACACGGCACAATCTCTTGTAGCGCCCAGAACCATTATACTCCCAGCATACGCCCACATTAAAATCTTTTACATAACTTTACGTCTTAAAGAGCGAAGCCAGACTTGGCCCCCCCGGCGTTACCTCTTCGATCAGCTCCCTTGTCCTCCGCACACGCTCCTTGACCACAGCATCCTCTGCAGCCCATCGGTCCTCATTATTCGGCGACGCTCCGCTCCAAAAGGAAAAGACACGGGACTGCGTGGCGGCCTTTTCGCGGAGCTGCTCCTCTTCCTTGGCTAGCTTGACGACCATCCTGGCCCAGTTGTCGAGGCCGGCACTCAGACACTCGCGGCACGTCTGCTTGGCTGCCTTTCCCTCTGTCAAAGGATCCATGTTACGCAGCTGTTCCTCCGCGACGTCGACGCTGTCGCGCGTCCACGAGAGGCCGTCGTCCTTGGATGATGAGGCAAACAAGATCTCACCGATCCACAGGCTCAGAGAAGCCTCCTGGCAGCGCTCGTGGGGACTGCGCCAGGGGGTTTGGGTGCCATCTGGTGGAGGAGGTGGGTAGTCAGCCTGAGAAACGAATTCAGTGAGCTGGCTCCAGACGGAGCGGGCCTTCGGGT